>JAOWBL010002269.1:0-13942 GCA_028564865.1 Zenarchopterus dispar
GTGTGTGTGTGTGTGTGTGTGTGTGTTGCACTAAGCCCCTCTTTTTCCTTTCTGGGGTTTTGCATGAAAAATTGCAGAAATATAGGGTTTTATGGTAATGGAACAGGACACCATTGAAGAAGTTCAATAGGTGAAGCTTTTAGTTAAGATTATTCAGTAATGTCTGTATTATCTTGAATGTCAGAGAGAGGTGAAGTTTTTATGTCAAAAATCACTTTAATGATGATATTTTTTTTCTGTGTTTTGTCCATCCTCCAAAGGCATGTCTGTCCTTCAGACCATCATAAAAAAAATACAGATGTACTTATATTAGTTGCTGAAAAAAGAAACAAGAAGTACTGAGGGTACATGTGTTTCATCAAGATGTTTTTCATTTCACCTTCTATGGTACTATGAGTGATTGCCTTTGCGGTATGAACCAACTCCCAAACAGTTCTTTTACACATAAAGTATCATTGTTAATTTATGCAAAGTGAAACAATCAAAGACTAATAGTTTTCAATCATTGGATACTTAGTTGACTTAAATATTATTGTGGTGAATTATAGACATCAGTACAATAAATAAATCGTCAAAGTGCTTATCCATCCATCCATCCATCCATCCATCCATCCATCCATCCATCCATCCATCCATCCATCCATCCATCCATCAACTTTGCTTTACTTTGGTCTTCTTAGTTTAGTAAAAGGAATCAGCAACAAGGGATATGTAGACTAATATTTCATGCACTACACTGGTATTTCTAGTATGATGCAGACTACAGATTATATTAGTTATGTTTGGATCAATACCAAGTTCTTTTCTTTTAGTAGTACTTATAGATGTTTCTACATGTGTGTATCTGTGTTACAAAATTCACTTAGGGAAAGAGTCGTCAGTAACTTGTAAGATCAAGATTGATCTGGATTGCTTATAGGATGTCTTGAAGAATGGAGAGCTGTTATAAAATGACACCGTCCTGTGGAAGTTTCCGGTTACCAAGAACAGTGAGGTAACAAGGTTAAGCAAAAGACATTTATTTATAATGCATGCAAAAATAGAGTGCTACAGAGTGTATGGAGCACAGAATGAGACTCTGCTGTGCAGAAGCTACAGCTACATTATAAACAAATAGCCATGTTATGTATGAATTTTTGTGAGTAAAGGTAACATCAGAGAAGCTGATTATGCTCCATTGTAGAACACACTCTTTTTGCTGCATCAAGTATCTGTATTTGCACAGCATACTGCACATATGTAACAATATAGTACACAGTGCCCAATATTCTGCCTGCAACTATTTTGTTGTTTACAAAGCTCTGGGAGTGTATAGAGTGTATGTAGCTTTGCTTTGAAAAAACGTGGTCTAGGGATCCCCGAGATGAGAGAGAGAGCCAGAGAGAGAAAAAAATCAAAGTGACTTATTTTCCTGCATTTCTACACAAATTAGGATTTTAGTGATCTAAAATCCTGTAAACAACCCTGGGGATGTTTTTTTTTCTGCCAGGAATTTTAATTCTAAAATATGTAGGAGAAAACCTGTCTGACTTTCTATTTAAATTAATAGGAAGACCACCATCAACCATGACTTAAGAGAATCTATTCTTCCTTTCAATGCTGAGAAATCCAAATCATCTCGCTGCTGCACATCACCTCCCTGCAGACCTGAGCTTCTGATGCTTCTCCCCATCTTCCCTTCAGTGTTCTGATGCAGCTTCACCTCATCTTATATGGAAGAGGTTGAGTTATGATTATATTGTACCTTTTGTGTCTCCGATTAAACCAGCCTTTCTTGCTATATAACAGATAAGAAAATCTTCAGTTTAAAGTGGACTGGATTTCATGTCACACAAATATTCAGCAAGCAATCCAACTTTGCCTAATAAATGAGTCAAAAAGAATGTTAGCTTTGCCAGCTTTGGCCTGACATCAATATGTGTAGACAGAAATGATATAATGATCATAAACAGTTTACTGAACCAGCCAATTCACTTCTTTTCTATTTTCATCCAACAATCAAACTCAGTTGAGTTTTCAAAGTCGTGCAACCACACTGTTTCAAACAGCCTCTCAATAAACTTACTTAAAAGTGGTGGGTAAAGAAATAGCATTTTGAAAAGTTTGCAGGGGGCATATCCCCCTGCCCCCAGTGAAAATTAAGGCTATATATAGACCTGATTCAAACACCGGTGTGTGTTGAATTATATGTAAATAAAAGGACACTTTTATTATCTTTATTTGTGATCCCTCTGATGGCACTGCACCAAGAACAGTCATTCATTATGTTATTACCTTCATAACAATAGCATGGCTGAGGAAGAGGAGGGTACAGAGTGCAGATGCTCGTTGTTTTAGCCTGGACTGAGAATTTGTGGAGTGTACTTACTTTGGTTCAGGCCCATGACAGATACCGTAGAGTAACAGCATGCAAAATCTTAGGCAGTGGCCCAGTGGCTCTCTCAAAGGCAACTTATTGGTTTCTTTTCAATCAAGGCTGTCAAGACTGTAAAATGATCAAAGCTGGTGAAGAATCTGACTGACACTGGTGTCAGTCAGATTCTTCACCAGTCATTCCAGTTGGCTTGATCAGTCCTTCCAGTCGAGCTTGACCAGTCATTCCAGTTGGCATGCTGCATAACAGACAAACATGAATTTGTTTGATACAGATTTTTCCTGCTTTATAGAAAACATTTCACCTTTTAATATAAGGCGACATGTCACAAACTGTCAAGTGGACAGTTTTAGTACATGCTGTTCTATAGTGGCTGAAGATGCAAGAGAACATAAAATAGTGCTTTCCCCTGTTTTCCAGGGATTTCTGTACTTGGTACTTTGTTCTTTACTTTCTTTTTAACAAGGTTGTGGACACAACGGGACAGAGCATGTGCGGTTGATAGGAAGCAAATTTGAGGAGTGAAATGGCTTTCAGTTGTTGGTAAGACTGGGTTTTTCAGGATATTCTCCTTTGAAAGGTTCATTGGTTACATGAAATTATACAACTGCGAACCAGGTGGGAGCAGAGTGTGACACTGCTGAAGGTTTCCATTCATTTTTATCTGGTGTGAAACAAATTTTGTTTTCATAAAACGCATTGCTTTGCAACAAATAACCGAGCATTTGTGTGCAGATGCATGAGATAACCAGAGGATACTAAGAGTCTCTTCAGAAACAGCAAAACGCTGCAGTGTTTCAGCCATGGTCTGCCAAACACAAAACAAATCTACTCTGACAATGAGTCGATAGTGTATCATATCCGTGAGGACATTCGTGTCCTTTAGATGGTTCAGTAGAGTCCTAAAACCCACATAGATCCTCGCTGATTGCCTTGAAAGATGATGTAGTTTGTCAAAATGTGAGTTGTATTTCAGTAACGCTGTCTAATTCCTTTCTAAAAAGATGACAAGTTTGTTTTAAGGTGAGAAGGAATTTAATTATAGGCAGAAAGGGAAAAAGAAGACATCAAAGGAAAAATAAAAGGAATTAAAACCAGCTGGTATTTAGGAGCTCTTATCAGTGCTGGTATCAATATCTGGACTGATTACATTTTGGAACTGCTGAGTTGATATGGGTTTTGAGCAATATTACATTAAACTAGGAGGAAGGATTCAGCCAGAATATGGCTGAACATAGCTTTGAATTAGTTGCATGAAAGCAGGGGTGCATGAGCCACCATTGTAGACTTATTCTGTGAAGCTAGCTTGTTTGAGATCAGTCTTACAATCAGGCTACAGTTTGTGTAGGCAATTATTATAAAGTTGATGGAATTTATGAAGGCTGTTATTCCTATTAATGTCAGAGGTTTGATCAATAGCCTATGTATATTTCTCTGGGCAAGGCCATATAAAGTCCCATTCATCTCATGTGTATTTCTTTCACAATGGTGGGCCTAGTTTTAAAAGGGGTCTTGGATGATGACGTTTTTGGTCTTAGACAGGAGACAGTGTTTTGGTGCAGGGTGGACTCCTTGGTGTTTTCTGATGACTAATTCTGCGAAAGATGTCATTTGTGCAGTGATGGAATCTGTTCCTTATGCAGACCACTTGCTCTCACTAGTCAACACAAGAGTGTGCTTAGCATACCTCAGTTGCTCTGCATTGGTAAATTATCATTGATCATCATTTGAAAGCAATATGTTTTTATATTAGGTTGTTGATGCAGAAAATCTCAGCATAGGTGTACCAGTCAAACTGCATATCTGGTGATTAAAGTTTGTGGCATAGATCTTAATCACCTTATCTTGCCACAGAAAAGCACGCTTTAAAGAGTTCTGCAAGATTGCTGACAGCATGAAACAGATTTCAAAAACATGTTCACTTACAATCACAGTTTCTGTGCTGTGATACAGGCACTAAATGTTCCTGTATCACAGCATAGGGGAAAATGTTCCCCAAGGGCACATGAAGGAGACTCTGTAAGCAGAAAATTCTTCCACAACATCACACAGCAAAATCAGTTTTGTTAACTGGTGTTATTTTTTCAGCTATAATCATTTTGAGTTGGTTGGTGTTGATATTGATGTTGTTTTGAGCACTTATACTGGGGAATTGAGAGCACACACTGTTATTGGAATTAACTCAACTTCCGGTCCTTTCATGGTTTTTCTCTGTTAATCTGGTTGCAAGAACAGCCTGGAATTGTGAAATAAGCAATGTAAGACATTAACAACCTCATATTTATTAATGTAAGTCCTTAATTGAATTACTTAATGAGTTATTGTTATACAAGACGATGTTTTAAAGCTAAGCAGCTGATGTCCATTCGGTAGCTTCTATTTTCTTCAGAGTAAAGTCAACTGCAGCTGAGAAAATGGTTGTTTAGCTGTAAAGCGTGTTATACAGGATTTTTCTGTGAACATTCACATTACTTACATTAATATTTTTTCACTTCAAAGTGGACAACCTTTTTAGGTGAGTTTGGGTTGGAGAATATAATTATAACACAAACAACTGAAGTGCAGCACCTCCTAAAAGCTGTTGAAAAATCTGCAGAAAACAATGATGCCAGCAAGATTCATGATATTGGGACACTAAATAGCTTATGCTATTTTCTTTATGTTTGTTGAGTAAACAATAATGGTTTATTTTGTTTGTTTTCTTTAATAGAAGGGGACAGTGACATGACTTTTCTGCAGCTCCTTCACTATCTCCTGCCACCAACAGCTGGACGAAAAAGGATCAAAATAAGTCAGAGTGCAACTTCCAGAATGAAAGCATTTACATTGTTCCTTTTGTTTTTAAGGAACAGCACTAGGTTGGTTTAAATCATCTAACAGATTCAAGTTTGTTCATGTTAATGAGGTTTCTCCTGCACAGACGAGGGTCTGCCACGGTGTCCCGCAGGGTTTAGTGTTAGGGCCAGTCATGTTCAGTTTTTAGCTGCAGGCCTTGGGAAATATTGTCCAGAACCACAAAATCAATTTCCATAGCTATGCTGATGATACACAGCTGTAATTGTCTTTGAAGCCAGATGAAACAGAACAGTTGAGCAACCTTCAGGCATGTCATAAGGACATTAACAGCTGAATGTCTACTCATTTTTTTTGCTTCTAAATGATGATAAAAAAAGATGTTATTGTCTTTGTCCTAAACACCTTAGGAAGGAATTAGTCCTCCAGTACAACTATGTGAAACCTTGGAGTTATTTTTAAATCAGGATTTGTCATGTAGATATCACATTAATCAGGTTTGTGAGACAGCAGTTTTTCGTCTCCATAATATCTCAAAGATTAGGAGCATCCTCTCCCAGAGTAATGCTGAAAAACTAATTCACGCATTTGTAAATTCTAGGGTAGTTTACTGTAATGTATTATTAGCAGGATGTCTAAGTAATTCTCTGAATATCCTCCAGCTGATCCAAAATGCAGCGGCATGAGTTCTGACAGGAATCAGCAAGAGAGATCAGGTCTCTCCTGTGTTAGCCTCCCTTCATTGGCTAACCATTAAACTGACAAAATTTCAAAATTCTGTTACTTGTGAATAAAGTCCTAAATGATTAAGCTTTGTGTTATCTACAAGATCCGATAATGTCTTATATTCCTACTAGAGCTCTCCCCTCTTAGAGTGCAGGTTTACTTGTAGTTTCTAGAAGATCCAAATATAGATTTGGAGGACGGGTCTTCTGCTGTAATGCACCATTACCATGGAACTACCTTCCAGTGTGGGCTGAGGAGGCTGAGATCATCTCCACCTTTAAAACCAAACTTCAAACGTTTGTGTTTAATAAAGCCTATAGTTCGTGTAAACTTTAGTGTGTTAGGGCTGGTAGGCATAGCTACAGGACAAGACTAGAGCAAATTCACCTTAAACATAGCTTCATCCTAGATATGCTGCTACAGACCTACGCTGCAGCGGGACACCATCATGATCCACTGAGTGGTGCCATCCTCACCATTTTTCTTTCACCTTGTACTCTTTCCTTTCTTCAACTCAATCCAGTTCTTAATTACAAGTATCTTATTAGCATAATTGCACTACATTATTCTTGTAGGTTGTTTTTCTGGTCTGCTCCTCTTTTTCTCTTCTGCAGATGTTTTCAGGCCAGAACTTCCAAAGCTGCTTGCTGATCTACAGTCCCACCCGCTGCCCACCTCAGTGTCTGCTGTCTACACCTGTTTAGAGTCATTTCTGTTGTTCAGGGGTCATATTCTAGGTCTCTGGAAAGTACCAAGAGCCAACTTGTCTTGTAATAGATGCTATATAAATAAAACTGAACTGAAATTGAATTAAATTAATTGAACTGTGATAAACTCTTTTTTAAAATGGAAAAAACATCTGGTGGGTTGGTCTGACCTGCAATTAAGTGTACCCTTGAAGGACGAACTGTTGATAGTGCCTACTCAACACACGACACACCTCAGTTATTGTACACAAGGACAGATGACACCCTAGATCAGGGGTAGGGAACCCAGGTTCTCGAGAGCCAGTGCCCTGCATGTTTGAGATGTTTCCCTGCTTCTTCAGACCATGACATAAATGACTGTGTCATTGACAGTTATTCAGACCTTGATGAACCTGTTAACAACCATTAATTAGAATCAGGTGTGCTGAAGCAGGGACACCAGCTCTCTGGTGTCAAACACTGAGAAGGTCATTGTGACTTTCATCACTACAGTTTCTGTGTTGTGATGAGATCTAAATCCCAATTAAAATGTGTATCCTTTCTACAAAGGTAAGTGATTTACAACAATTCTCTAAAGAATCTGTAAAATAAAGGCCTGTAACTGGCTATATCATCAGTATCTAAAGGCATCTTCTTAAGTAGTGGTTTAATGTGGGCAATCTTAAAAGCTCTTGGTACATATCCTGTTATGAGGGATGCACTGACAAAATCCAAGATTGTAGAACCAATTATGGGAAGAACTTATTTAAAAACCTTAGAAGGAATATGGTCCAAGAAGGACATAGATGGCTTTGAGTGAGATACAGCTGAGGTTAATTCACAAATATCAATGTTAGAGAAGCAGTCCAGATAAAAACCCATGATAAACCTGATTCTAACTTCATAGTGTTGTCTAATGTAATCCCCGTAGCTGGTAGGAGATGATACATTTAGTTTCTAATATATTTCATTTCATTGATAAAGACATTTATAAGATCATCACAGTTTAAATGTGATGGAATGCATGGTTTTTATGGAGCTGTAATTCTTAGTCACCCTGGCAACGCCCTAATTTTCTTTAATAAATGATGACTAATGCATTTTCCTTGCTCTACTGTGCTTTGCCAGACTATCTTTTCTGTGCATTGCCAGACTATCTTTACAAGCTAACTGAGGTTCTTTTAAATTTAGTAGTGTCACTTTCTGTCCAGCTTTCTGATATCTTTACACTATACGTCTTAAAATGAATGAATGAATGAATGAATGAATGTATAGCCGTTATTGTCATTGTATCATTCAATACAATGAAGTAAGGAAAAGCAGCAAAGTATAAATTTGTAGTGACACAAGTTCAGCATTTGATTGCACCAGTGAGTGGGTGATTCCACATGTTGACTGAATCCATCTGATGTCATTTTCACACCTAACAGTCCGGTAAACTTCATGACCGGGGACTTGGTTCAGTTGGAGCAGCAAACTTCAGCTGTTTTGCGTTTCCTTTCACACAGCACTTTGTCAAATGAATAACATATTTTGAATAACATATTTCCCTCCTAGCCTGTGGTGGCACCATAATATGAATTATTGAAGGAGACAAGAAAGCAAACAACAAAGAAGAAACTGATTCATATATTTGTTGATGCAGTGTAACTTCACAGCTAGTTAGTTCACAAAAGTCATTGCTCTTGTGAGTGACAGCTGTCAGATTATTGCTTTAAATCAGGCTCTTGAACATGAGGAGATGTAGATTGGATGTTTATTAAAACAGAACTTCACATTCAAATTGCAAGAACACACCAGCCATGAGGCTAGGCTAACTCCTTCTAGTGGATGCCGCTCCAGGTCCCATCCAGTTATATCAGGTTTAACCCCTACTATGCCTAATATCACATCTCCCTTTCTTAGAGAGCAAAGGGCCTTAGGGCCTGCAGAGACAAAGCCAGCCTTTTTGGTGGAAGACGGACCCTTTTCTATCAGAGAACAAACTTCAAATAAAACTTCTGCTGGGTGGTGTCATGTCTGCTGGAGTTGTGGTATGTGAATCCTCTCCAACAGGCTCATCAGCGACAACTCCCTCACTGTTGCTCCGCAGTGACACCAGGTGGTGTCGGTTTCTTCCCAGTGTGTCCAGAGGGACTTTGATGTATTAGGAGTGAGGAGCTTTGTGTGTAGATATCACTGTGCCCTGGACTTTTATGTCTCTGATCCACACCTCTTCCCCAGAAATGAGCAGCTCCAGGTCTCTTGCTCTGTGTCTCCTGTTGGAGGATATTGGTCGTTCCATCTCTTTTCCCTTTCTTTGGCTCCCAACATGTGGTAGTCAGGCAGACCTGGATCCAACAGGGTCGGATCTGTGTGCCATGTGAGCTCACATTATCAATGTTTAGTGTGATGTTGCCCTTCTGTGGTTTCTCCAACAGTACATGGATAGGTTAAATTTTGGTTTATAATTACACAAAGACTGTTCTCCCGGAGTTTGCCTTGTTTAATGGCAGATAAATTACCAGCACAGTGCAGAAACTGACCAGTTGCACACGCAGCAACACATCCTCCTCCTCCTGTGTCTTGCCACAGACCATGACCACAGTAACGTCAGCTCCAGTGTCTATTTTACACTTTTACATTTTTCTGTCTCTCTCGAAGCTACACTGACCATGAGTCTGTACCAGCATCAACAGTTCCTAGAAAAAAGCTCTCTTCCTCTGCAGTGACAGCATTCACAGACTTTGCATAGCCTCTGCAGACCTTGCTAATCTGTCCTCACTTTGAGTAGCCTACTGTGTCAAAGCTAGACAGTTAGCTAACAGATGAGGTCCAAAGAAAACAAGGCATGACTTTTCTTGTTTTATTTTTAACCTCTTCTTATATTCTCTTTCTTTTTTTCCATAAAACTGCAGAAAGCATAGAATACAACAAACTAATAAGTATTTTACGAAAGTGTTCGAAATGTTGGGTCATTCTAGCCAGTTATATATCAAATAACGAGAATAAACAGTATTCACAAGAAAAAGCAACTGCCTGCTAATAATCTGGTATGACATTTTTGTCGTCCCTTGTGAATTTTGCAATGGCTCGAGATATTTTCTTTATCTGGCTAATAGCTGTGCAGTGCAATACTTCGGTGATGCATTAGCAAGCATCTTCAACAAGTTAATAAGTTGTAAACATATATTAAATGTTGGCTCCTGACAGCCGACTGCCTGTTAAAGTATTCCATTCTGAAAGTGTTCTAAAACTCACTGCCAGATTCATAGTAGCATAGTATCACTCATGTGATAACTGCACTGGGACTATTCAGCTCTCATCCAGAGTAGCCTCTGGATGAGACTTCAAGAAGCAGGAAGACCACTTGCCCTCTGTTCAGACATTTTGACCTGGACCACTGAGATATGCTGCCGCAATGTGCACTTTCTTACTTTTTACCTGCAGTGAACATGGCTTTAAACTCAAGAAAAATCTGTTGATGAGATGGAACCAACTCAGCAATGCTGAGAGATGTTACTGTGATGGAGAACTGTGAAATTGCGTCACATCTGTGTGTTTGACCCAATGAAGATCACCTCATTATTACTGCAATCAAGTCCACTGCTCATTTGGATGTCATCAGAGTCAGTAAAAAACATTCTCAAATACTTGAATTAAAGCAAATTGACTTCTTTTTCTTTGTTCTTGAATGCATTTCACCTTCCATCTTCCTTATCAGCTCATCAGCTAACAATGTCTTACCATGACCTTGATGACTACGATCCTATACCAGTGGAAAAAAACCTATTGTATAAAATTTTAATTCCGTTATGTTGTAGAACTGCTTGGCTTTAGCTGTGGAAGAGTTGGTCTTAAATATAACCCAAAAAAGTGTGTAAAAACGTAAATTACCTTTGTTAATAAAATAATCTCTTGTGAGGTGCATCCTTTTGGTTTTTTTCTGGATTTTTCATTTGGGTGATAGTTGTCTTGCCCTTTCATCCTCTGACTGTCTCTCCTCGTATGCGTCTATATTTTATATGCTCCTCAAGACCAAAAGCAGCCTGAGGCTGTCCATTAGATCTTCATTTTAGTGAGACATAATTCTGTCGGCACTGTAATGACTGTAGGGAAATGGTGAATCTGTTCATATGCTTTTAGGTCGATTCTTCACACTACAACCCCACCCCCACCACTATTTTCCCCTCCATATGTTTCTGCCAGGATTTATTATCACCCATCTGAGGTATTACTGTATCTGTGGTGCAGCATGGGGGATCATTTGAACTCTAAAAGGCATGGCTGTGAGAGCTAATCTGTCCACATGTAAAGGTTTAATCCCCATTGATCTGAGGATGAAGGCAAATCAGAGAAGATTCAATGATGCTTGTTCATCAAACACACCATACCACCCAGCTGAAGAACACAAATTGTCCCTTTGCCTCCAGTGTCTCCAACATGGACTGTTGGGAGATACCAGAAAGAAAGTGGAAATGAGTGCAAAGATGAAAAAATGACAAGTCTGTGACATATGTAGTTGAACAGGTAGAATAGGTATTAGTGAATAGATCAAGTGCAGGTGGTCACATAAGTGGTAACTGTACTAGGAGCAGCAGTGTTGCTCTGTGCAGTTTAAGTAGAGTCTACACTTGGGAAACATTATTCACATTTCTGCTTTACTCATTTTGTAGTATGTGTAGTGTGTGTGGTTGTGTATGGCACTTTGATGTCTGGCGACCTGCCCGGGATGTACCTCTGCCTTTGCTGGAAGAGAGCTGATAGGCTCCAGTTGGTCGCTGTGACCCTCAATAGAAATGAGCAGGTGTGGATAATGGATGGTTTTGTTTTGTGGTGTTACTGTAATTAATGTTTTATGAAGAAAAACATGAGCAAAGATATTTTCTGCTTTCAAATGTTTGCTATTCTTTTTCAGATGTTAGACCCAAAATGGCAACATCAATAATGGATGCTGTTCTACTGTAAATTCCAAAAAAAGATATTCTACTGTGTTCCACTATAACATTAAAACAAACATTAAATGGTCTGTGTGAGAATAGTGGAATATTTTTGCTGCTGCTGATGTGTACAGCTCTATGCAGAGGTTTTTTTTTTTGTTAATCAAAACTGATGGCAGATACAGTATACAATGTTAACTGCTTTTCATGACAAGACTAGGATGACAGCAAGTCAAAATAAAACATGAAAAGACAAACAAAGGTTTCATGTTTTTTATTTATGATATTGGACAATTAACTGTGAGGAATGCAGGGAAAAGTGGTACAAGTGCAGGAGACAAAAAACAAAAATCTAAGACAGAGAGAATGATACCACAAGGACCAACAAAAGAAGCAAAGCAGGGAGCAAGACTGACAGAATGACCATAGACCAGCAGTGAAAGAAGAAAAGGCAGAATGACATGAGCCACTTTTACAGAGACTGCAGTATAAACTATTCATTCTCCAGCTGTGCTTTCACTGTGATTCACACTTCAGGGATGGGGTTTTATTATTTTAAATTACTTCATTAAACTGTTCCATACTGACACTTGGTAAATAAGGTGGTAAAAAAAGATTAGAAAAAAAGCTTTATTTACTACAAACCTATAACAGTGCTGGATGGCTGATTCATATTTAACTACAAACCACGCCATGCCAAAAGTTTACATTTGAATATGTCATCATTCCATTTAATTCAATAGCACTTAATTACTCCCTGAAAGAAAATGATATATGTAAAAAGGAAAGAGTCGGTCCAAAAAACTGTTGAACTTGGAAACACTCTGTTCCCTGGTTGCGCCTAGAAATTCTGTCCATAAATGTTATGAACAGAATTGCAGACAAAGGGCAGCCCTGAGAGAATCCAAAACAAATCTGAAAAGGCCTCTAGCAAAGAGCCTGATAGCACATACTCCTGAAGCACCTCCCAGAGAACACCATGAGGGACACACATGTTTAGCCTCCTCCAAGTCCTCAAAAGACACAAGGACTGGTTTGGGAACCTGCTGCACACTCTTCACTGTGTGTGAGGGTAAAGAGCTGGTCCAGCATTCAATGATCAGAAAAAGAGAGATGGAGAGAGAAAGGGAGGGAGAGAGAGAAAGATAGAGATAGAGAGAGATAGAGAGAGACACATTGTGAATTCACCAGTCAGTTGGCTTTTCTCTCCAACACCCTGGCATAGACTTTCCCAAACAGAATGACAGTAATCCCCCCGTAGTCATAAAACATAGATACCCCTGTTTTGTAAATACAGTAAAGCATCAGAAATTCCAAACAGTCCAGGATTTTCAAACTAGCAAGAAGAACAGTGACGTTGTCATTTATATTCTTTAAGATGCAAGCAAAAAAGATGACCCTCGCATTAGAATGTGCAATAAAATGATTACAAACAATATGCAGGTGTTAAGGTGAAGGTGCTAACCAACATCCAATGTCTTAAGGAACTCAGCATAAATCTTATGGAGTTGCTTAACCGGGCTGTAGCAAAGGGCCTGATACCACATACTCAACTCAACAACCTCACTCTCAGTGACTGGAAACTCTTCCACAAACACACCGGCGCCTGTTTTCATTACAGGGAATCGGTCAGGAAGAGGTGGTCTCTAAAAGTTTTCTTTTCACTCTAAGACACAATCCTCAGTTGAGATCAGCAACACTCAAGTCCTACAGTAAACCGTGTGGGTGAAACATTGTTCTCCTTGATAGTTTGGCAGAATTTCTTCAAGGTTGACAAAAGGTCCTACTCTGTCTCTTCAGCATCTTCATCCCAGACCCCAATTTTTACTTCTGCTAATTGCCAAGCATTGCACTTAGCCTGCCAGGACCTGTCAGCTGCCTCTGAGGTCCAACAGGTTAACCAAGCTCCTTAACTCTTTTACAACTCTGAGAGCTCCCTTCACCCTACTTCTCCACCACGGGGTTCAGATGCAGCCTCCACCTTACAGCTTCCACCTTACAGCCACAGCTCCAGAATGCTGTAGCATAAATACAGGCATGAAACATGAAATATTCATATCATGTACACAGGCTCCGGAGAATCTCTGTTGCACATCTGCGTTCAAGATCTACTAGATTGGGGCCTCTTCCAAATGTTCTCCAACCTCTGCTGCACATTGAGGTAAGCCTGACATCTTGCCCCCCTCCCTCACTCTCACATCCACACACACACACACACACACACACATGTAATCTCAGGCTCTATGTGAAAAAGAGACTGATGATGAAGAAGACAATCTAGGACAAAAAACACATGTATATAATGTAGGGTTTTTTTCCCTCCTAAACGTATTCGGTTACTTTATTTTATTTTGGTTTAAATTGTCGATTCACATGTATTTATTTTTATTCTATTTTACTTTACATTATTCCATGTTTTTATCTGCACTGTCACATCAGAGCAA
>JAOWBL010002270.1:0-13942 GCA_028564865.1 Zenarchopterus dispar
TTTTTTTTTTTTTTTTTTTAATAAACAAACTCATAATTCTTGGTACAGAATTTGATTAGAAATACAGTGTAGCATTTATGCATATGAAAGACACAATATATAGACACAATATATATATATGTGTGTGTATGTATATATTGTGTGTATATATATATGCATCTATGTATAAAAATATTCAAGTTTGCAATTTCACTTTTGCATTTTTTTTAAATTTAAAAAAAAAAAATTTTCAGTGTACTGGCTCCCAGACATTTTCTGAAGTGATCTTTTGCCACAGGAGAGCTTCTAATTATAGTCATGCTGACAGAGTCAAAGTAGAAAATTGCACTCAGCAAAAGCAGAGCTTCAAATTATTCAAAACCTTGCTGTGATGGCCTTGGCAAAGACAAAAGTGAAAGACCACATTACATATATCCTTTTACTTGCACTTACCTCGTATGTCTGTAACACATATTTGAAAGCTCTTTGAATTATCGGAAAGTATTTAATGGCATCAGCACCTTTAAAGATCCCTGACTGCCTGTGAAGTTACTCTGTACCTTGCTTCTTATTGTACCAAATAGACTTAATCTTTCAACTATTAATCTTTTAGCCATCACAGCGCAAAATAAAGACATTAAGAATGATTTTGTTGTTTATAGGTACCATTTGAGAAATATTGCAAAGTATTTTCTATTTAAAAAGAGACATACGGTATTATAGAGAATGGTGTACATTTAAATATACTTGGACAGTTTGGTTACTAACACTTTGTTTGCTGACACAGATAGACTCATCACAAACTTTGCACAAACTTGTTGTAGAGAACTGATAAGGCAGTGTAATTAATCTAATTTTATTGTGATTTAAATGTTACCTCCAAATTATTTTGCCACATATATTTGTCTTGTCCTCTGACTAACACACACATTTCAAACATTTCACCTTGGTCATAGGTGACTGACTCCTTCCTACCTTCTGTGTGTAATATCAAGTTTATTATAGAAATGGCAAAGTTCACAGGTTTTTTTTGGCCAAAAGCATTTACGGGATTATTGGAGAAGCTCTACAGCATTCGTCTCTTTTTAATTCTGTCTGAAATTTCATTTCGTTTGTAACGTAAGTTAACTGAAGAAATGTTACATTTAATAATTGCAGTATGCTTAAATGTAATTGTTTTAAATAACCATGATTTCAAAGTTGGGCAAAATAACTGGGATTATGAATTTTTTTTCCATAATTGAGCAGCATTTAAAGAGGGTTATGCAATCCTGCAGTTCTCTCACAAATAAGTTAGTTATAAGTATAATGCCATCAACCTATAAGTTGTTGTGGATTAAAAACAAACAAAAAACATTTTAAACATATTTCAGGATGATAATGAAGGCTTTAATTTTTGTTGTGAGTAATGCTTAAGACACATCAAATGAACTTCAAAACTCATAATTTCAAAAGTCAAGTTTTTTGAAAAAGGTGAACACTTTTCCAGATGAATATTTAGCAGTGACAATGTTAAATATGATTACGACAACTTTAGTGATTCATTTTTGTGTTACAAATAGCTTTTTATGAAGAATACTTGTTTTTTAGAGCTCTTGTCTCCCCTACCAAAAGCACTTTCATTACACTTTAGGCTTTTTTTCTTTTTCTTCTTCTTTTGCATCATTCTTCTTTTCTGAAACATCACATCACTCTGTATTATGTCCCAGATGTCTTGGTAAAATGCCACCTTCATTTCTTAGTTTTTATGATGAATCTTTGGAATCAGATGGCAGACATTTTACAAAGGTCACCCCAGTCTGTGTAAATAATTGTTTACGCATGAAGATGTACTTAAAGATATAAGGATAGACCTGTCAATCCAAAGCAGGAACTGTGACGACATATAATGTCCAAATTATATTTAAAAAAGTATTTTATTTTTATAAAACAGCATTTAGGGTAATCAGATGCTCCATGTAACACAAGTAACTGTAGGCAGGAATGAAAGAAATATCTCTCTTCAAAGGAGGAATAAATGGTGAGTTTCCATGGCAACAGTCCAGTTGCAAAGCAATACTTTCTGCTTGCAGTTTATAAAAATGAGGACTGTTGAATTCAGTGATAAAAGACCTATTATCATCTTTTCAAACTAGCTTCTCTTTGTCTGTGTCTAGACTCATTTATTCATTTTTTGCTTTATTTCAGCTTTTTCTGTATTTTAATTTTCTCCCTTTACCAGTCCAGCCTGAGCATTTTATTTGTATGCCAAGTAAATCTATTAGGCTATTAGATGTGTCAGATAAATTGAAGTGGAGAAAAGAAAAGGATGTTCATAAGTTTAAGACTCCTTTCTTTTTTTTTCTCTTCCAGGTAACCCAGCCTATTTCAGGTTTCTACAGAAATGCTCTTCTTCATTTAAGTCGAAACTTGAGGACTTAAACATTATTTTCCTGCAGCTACTTCATGTTTTTTTAGCAGGTAATTGAATTGTAAACCTTGATGCAAGCATTCCATATTCCGGGTATTTTTCTGCATCCATCTTTTCCTCGACACTGATCAGTCTCCCAGAATCTGCCAAGGATAAAATCTCCACAGAGGGATGCTGGCAGCGCTCAGTGCCTGGCTTCCTGCCCTTGGGAATTCATGACTAAATAGTTTAATCTTTATGTCATCAGGTTTAGGGATTTTGCTTCCTTTGGTCTCTTACTTGTTCACTTGTCTTTATGCAATTTTATGCATCTTTAGAAAGTCAGAGGAGATGGTATGATAAGGTGATTTAATGACTGCATCAAATTTTGGTTTCATAAACACACCATCACAGTTGGAAGAAATGAGTTGACTCAAAGAGCTGGGGAATAATGAAAAAGAAATGACAATAAAGACAAAGATATTGAAAAAATGGGTAGCGGAGAAGTAGATCATGGGAAGGTTATTTGGAAAAGTAATTTAAAATGACTGAGATAACAGCTGCTAATAATGGGTCATTCCACTGCAGGATTTCGCTGATGCCAGATTTATAATGTAAAAATGAGAGGAGAGAAGGCAGTAGATGGCAGGGGGGGAACAGAGGATGCAAGACGTCCTGGCAGATTAATGGAAACAATGTGCTGATCGACAGCAACAGGCAAGTAATTAAAGATGATAATTAAACCTGGATGGGGACTCGTACACTTGCTGTAGGATAAAATATAGTCCCGAGCTCACCGAGTTCTAAGTTTTATAAATGGAAAATCGTCTGTTTCTTACCAGAACCTTGAATGTGGTAAATGCAACCTCAAAAATGCCAACACCTACAATATTACGCTGCATCTGTACAGAAGAAATATGTGGAAAAACAAAATGCATCCCCATGATGCAGCGGCTTTCAGAACCTCCTTGATGTACTCTGGATCTAAAGCGAATGCAAATATTGTAAATCATTTCAGAGAATCCCAGAAATGTAGAATTTATAATGTAGTTCTGTGGTTGGTAAACATTATTTGTTGGAATGGTCTGTGTGCATTTCATCTTCATAAAAGTGTGTGCACACCACAAGTTGGAGAAAGAGAGAGGCAGAGTGCTATGCACCTGTTACAGACACTTTCATGGTTGCCATGGCAGCAGTTCAGCTGTCTTTGTCAACTTCTTCTTTGCACCCTGATGAAAATCTTGACATCCTTCCTATGGTCACAGTATAATGTTTACTCTAGGAAAAAACAATAAACCAATGAACTGAAATAGTTACATTTCAGTAGCTCACAAAACAATTACTCAAAAAAATAGTTCAAAATATTGTGTTCATTCTAACAATAGAAGTCAGGCAAACGGGAAGGAATTATGAATAATAGGAATTATTTCAAGATGCTTGCTATGGAAATAAGAAAAAAAAAAAAAGAGCCATCAAGAGAAAGATAAGTCAGCTCAAACCACCAAGAAAGGAGAGGGAGGGCAAAATAACTTCATAAGGTTTAGAGAAATCCTCAAGTTAGAGAAAAGCAACAAAATGCAATTTAAAGTAAGTATGGGACAGCATAAGACCTGCAGCCTCCAAAGTGTGGGAATAAATCCCACTTATGTAAGGCATGTAATTCCAACTTACATTGAAAATTTAATTTCAAGCCCTGGTGATTTGATAAAACCTTAGAGTACTTTTACCTTTCAAGCCTGAGTTGACGCACACACATCGCATCAACATTTTCAAGATGCTTAAACCATTTTTTAAATAGAAAAATCATGATTATTGACTCAAAAAGGACTCAAAAGCCAGGAATTTGAATAAAGTTTCTAGGATGAGGGAAAAAGGCTTTAAGGGACAGTTTTAAGTTTTCCAGAAAGAAGGTTTGTTTTTTTTGTTTGTTTTTTTTAAACAAGGTCTTAGATCTGAATGGGTTAATAATCTGCTGATCTGCCACAACAGTTCAACAGAAATACCACCCCCAACCCCCATGCAGATTTGCTGTTGTTCCTGGGATCATACACCCTTAAATTCAGACATTGCAAATACGTCCTAGGGAGTCTGATCACAAGATGCTAAAACAACATCTCAGGATGGATTTAGATCCAGGTGATCTGGGACACTTTTGTCAACATTTTTTTTTTTTATTACCTGAACATAAAAGTGTCCTGGGATGGATTCAGCAACTGTTGATGTTACTCATGAGTGAGTCTATAGATGATAAAAGTTTAAGGTGACACAAATATAGAGGCTGGTTTGAGCCCCAACATGTGCTCTTTTACCAGTGAAAGCCTGGAAACGTTTTGCATGAGAATAAACACAGACCACAGAATGAAGGGATAAGATTTGATAAACCGAGGGTGTCATACACGACAGTGCTGAACAGGAGGCAGAATGAGGGAAAAAATGTATATTTTGACATCTGTTAATGTTTATTGTTACTGACAGGAGGTCGGCAGGAGTTGTGAGTTCCTAATTGCTACTTCTAAAAGATGATCATGGTAAATACAGAGTGGAAAACAGACAGCTGTTCACTTACTTTGTGGATGCTGTCTATGTTTGCCCTAACTCTCCTCTGAAGTCAGTCATTTGATATGACTAATTTTTTAAGTCGTGTTCATAGCATTGCTTATTAAAGCTAAACCTTTTAGTTTCATAAAAGCTGAAAAGTCTTTGCAGCTTTGTGCACTCATTGATTGTGAGTTTTGAAAAGCCATGCCACAGAATCTTAACACTAACTGGTAAACAAAATGTAATAGTTGTAAAAACCAGCTCATGCTGTAAATCTGCGACTTAACACTTAAAATACACGACAGAAGCCACATCACAAACCCTCTACACATTTGCATATGTTTTAAGGAACTGTGTGTGTGTGGTTTGTCGTCCAGCCTTTACAGCAATGGGACATGCAATAAAAATGATCAGCTTATGCAAAACTTCCAGAAGGCGTTATCCTGGAAGACCTGATTTGTGTTGCAAATATGGAAATTATACCAAAAAAGAAAAATTCTATCAAGAGGACCCAGTGTGTCCTAGTTCTGCAGCATTGATTAGATGGGTCAAGGTTGGGGACTCTGTGGTTTATGTTGCTGTAACAACCCTGCAGAGCCCGCTGGCTGCCATGGCGATGCATCAGAAATAGAGTTGTGGAAAAAAAGCCGTTTGCTGCTGGGTGTGAGTTTTTGGAGGTTGTGATGTGGAGGTGGATTGTCTTCGCTTCAATTTGTCATGTATGTTTCTGTCCAAAGCCGAACATGTGTGATGGAGTGTGTTTTTATAGCCTTTTATCTGGGATGTTACATTTCTCCTTATTTATTAAAGCGCTACTCTAAGGGTTGATTGATCTGCTGAAGACTTGGTCTCCATTAATCCACTTCTGTTGTGCAAGTCTTCACATATATAAAAAAATAATAGAAATGTTTTTATTCATACAAGGGAATTTAGGTTTACATTTTATTCAAAGTCATGCAGTCAAACCAACAGCATGTTCCAAACTTGAAGACGTGATGAGGATGTAAAATATTTATAGCTTCAACATTATCATCATCCAAGAGTGTGTGTTTTAAGTGCCTAAAGGACACATATTCCTTTTTTTTCCCCTCAAAGCTTGATACATTTTCCTGATGTTTCAGTGTAATATGTGTGTGTCACTATTTGGTGATAATATCACAAGGATACAGAGCACAAGCACCGACTTTACTATGTCTTTATACCTCTGTATGAAGGCGTTGATTTTAGGAGGGAGGGGTCAGCCACTTTGGTCCTCTTCTGCAGAGTTTTTTTTTTTTTTTTTTTAAATCTGCTTTATAGTTTTGTGCTATCCACAACTTATGGATTAAAGAGATTCATTAGTGACTTGTTGGGGCTTTCATGTGTGTCAGTGAAAGATGAAGTGTTTCACAGGAGAAAGGAAACTTCTTCTAAAACTGATAAACACAGCCCAGTTCAGTTTACAATAGTTCACTTTTGACAAACTATCTCTGTGTCAGTTTTGGTTTGATCAGCCTGTAGTGATGAGTTTATAATTGTTTACAGGATGCTCAGATAAAATCTCTAAGTTTAATTTAACGACCACATGCTGAATCTTAGCACAAGCCTGCACTGTCTAGCAGCATGTTACATATGGCCTCTGTGATTATATTTTATTACAAATGTTAATATAGCTAGTAATTTCCTGCATTTACAACAAACAGCAATTACTAGCCTGGAGGTGGAGCTAAAAAAAAATCTTGAACGTGATAAAGCAAACGATCTAAGACTTCATTTAAGTTTCATATCCATGGGGTATATGTCAGTTTAAAGACAGGATTAGCAGAATAAACCTAATAAAAATAACAACATATAGACTCGCACACAAGCAACCATCTCAGTCATTCCAGCTACTAGTGTGATATTTTGTATTTCTAGCCAAAGAAATGAAGCTCTGTTAGTGACTAGTACAATAAATGAAACAAGTACACTAAAATCTAAAATTATGAAAATATACTTTGTACTTTGTTCCTCCGACACATTGGCAAGTTTTGTTTTCACAGGTCTCCCTGAAGCTTTTTTTTTTAAATTTATTTTTGGACAATTCAGTCTAGTCTGTTATCCATTTTCTCATTGTCACACTGATAAATCTAGATTTTAAACCTTCACAAAAAACCCACATGGAGATTATTCAGTCTGTCATGGTTTTCTTGAGTTTGTCTCTTTAGAGGAGTTTGTTTTCTGATAAAGCCATTGTCTTGCAGCAGGAAGAAATATTAACACTTCACTGCAAGAAAAGGACATTTCTTCTTCCTGTCATGGGTGAAATGTGTCAAAACAGCCTGGCATTAAATCTGAATGAGCCTAAATTAATCACTTAGTAGAACTCCCCTTAGCATTTGAGACTGGAAGATTAAAAAAAAAAAGTTACTGTGATGCAAGTTTTGCAGCTTGACAGCATGTCTTAGTGGTCTCACTAAATATCTCCCTCAGCTGCTTGATTATCTCGTACAACAGCAACAAACGGGTGATATGAGATGTGGCAGGAGTCTGTATGGGAGAAAAGTTTCTCTGCTTGGTTCTCCGCCGGGATTCTTCCCATCCGAAAGCTGTCAGTCATCTTCAGCATTTCAAATTGGCAAATGCTTAATTTAAAAAAAAAAAACAAAAAACATGTTTCCCTTGTCTCTTGTGATGTTCATCGTGAAAGACAACGGAGAAAGAAGACGATGCGTGGATAGAAAAAAAATGAGTTAAATTTTGGGCTTTGCCAAGAACAGAGTAAAGAGAGCATGCAAATAAATAAGAAACGAGCTGCATCAAACGAAAGACGACAACTGGAAAGAAGGTCACGCAAGATTAAAGAGAGTCGAGCAGAAATAGATTTCTGTTCTCAGTATCTGACTTTACAGGAAAATACACAATTTACCAGTCAGACAAATTGATTAAAAGAGTAGCCAAGTGTATAAAATGAGTAAAGAGTTAGTCTTCGCCGAGACTTTCTCTGAGCAGCTTAAATGAACTACTTAAACAGTGTAAACAGAGCAGACTTTGTTTTTATCAGCGTGCTTAGTTGTAAAACCATAAATAAATACTGCAAGTATTAAATATTCATATTGCCTTCCAGTGCTGGTTAAATGAATTGCATTGTTAAATTTTGCCACTTGCACGTTAACGGGGCAGATATGAGCTGTCAGAGACCGTGGCAGGGGCGTGTCCTCCTGCTGGTTTACTCAGAAACTAGCACATGACAGTGGGGTGTTGATGGTAATCTGCACAAATTCCTTCAACCAAACATCCACTAACTGGTTCTCCCAGCAGTGGCGCAGCTCGTTAACATCCACGGTGCTGTGTCGCCTCGTCACACACTGAATCAGTGTTTCTTTATTCATACAGATTAAAGAAACGTTGATTCTATAACAACCACAGTGGTTATAAGTCAAGACAGAAGTCAAGACTGTTAACTTGATTTCTGTTTCAGTCCACTGAGCATCTGGTTCTCTGAACTGGAACATAGTCCCTCCAACATCTGCTGGGCCACGTTTCAACAGTCTTTTCATAACTTCACCCACTTCTTGTTAGAACCTTATGTGCTGGCTTCTCTTTGCAGAACATTTCCACCTTTCTTTTCCTGGTCTCGGTGCCTCCATGTAAGAACCAGTTTCCAGATAGGTGCAAAATCCTATCTTTTTTCTGCCTCTGTAGGCAGAGAAAAAGGCGTTTAAAAAAAGGAGAGACCACTTGTGTATGTACGGTTCCCCCCGATTCTGTAACTGAGTGAGAATTTCTAACACCTTTCAGATCATGATGTACGTGCACAGCAAACTGCACCATGCATTTTTATTCTTATTCACTTGCTCTACATAATATAACAATGTTGAACTGGGGAAATATAGAAATAAGGAAACTGAGTGGAAGATGAAAAATCAGGCGCTATGTCATGGTGTGATTTTAGAAGAGCTGAAGAAACATTTGAATATGTCGCAGTAGGATAAAATGAATGAATTAAGCATGTTAATATGGTAAGAAAACAGATTAAATTTGCTCAAAGCGACATACATATGTAGATCGCTGATTTCTTCATTCTTGTCTCCTCCACCATTGTTCTTTTGGTTTGCCAGCGTGCACAATGAATGTGACGCCTTACATCACTTTTCACGCAGATGACGTTGAGGCACTCCTTGTTTCTGAAATGCTGGTTTCTTGTATGTAAAGACACATGTTTTGGGGATTTTTCTGCCTTCCTAGGACCAGTGTGTAAAGACCAGTGGAGCAAAATTGGTGAGACACTTTTACGTAAATGTTACACAATGTCAGTACAAGAGCCGCAACTAATGACTGTTGTGATTGACTATTGAAACAAATAATCGG
Organism: Zenarchopterus dispar; assembly: GCA_028564865.1. Classification (NCBI taxonomy): domain Eukaryota; kingdom Metazoa; phylum Chordata; class Actinopteri; order Beloniformes; family Zenarchopteridae; genus Zenarchopterus; species Zenarchopterus dispar. The sequence goes on from JAOWBL010002270.1 coordinate 9,236, forward strand.
ATTATGAATCTCATAATTATTAAACGGCTCTCACCTTTTAAATTTTTGCATGAGGTTATTTAAATGATGTGCTAATTACAAGTAAAAGACAATATTTTTGTAAATTTAAGGTTCCAGAAATGGTCCCAGACTTTTTGATGTCTTCAGGTGCTGTGGTGTTACATTGGCTGCTGCCACATTGTATACCTGGTGCTGTACTCGATTGCACATATGCATTTCTCAGCAGAGATATGAAGGGAAGAGATGCCTCACAGTTGATTTTTTTTTTTTTGCCAAGAATAGTTGACAATTAAATTTGTTGGTGACTACTTTCTTATTGATTTTTGTCAACAATGTCAACTTATCATTACACCTGTAGTCAGTATGCAAGTGCCTTTTCATTCATCCCATTATATTTCTGCTCTTTAACTCAAAAGTCCAAGTTTTGCAAACTCTGGCATCAAATAGAAAGGCATTTGTGTGATGGCAGAGCAGGTGATATGAGATGTCAAACACTCAGACAGATGGCATAGCTGGCTTCTCCAGGCATAGATGCAGTATAGTATTCTTGTTTATATTATAACAGCAGGGTTGGCTTTTGTTCATATTTAAAGCCGAGTTTTATTGCATTGAGGAACCCTTTTTTCATACGTGCAGTGCTGAAAAAAAATCAAAGACAACGGTGTCACAATCAAGAAAGCATTTTCTGAGGACATGTTACATGTTTTCATGCCACTCTTTGTTCTACTGCAGTTAGTAAAGTAAGCGGTATTCCATCATTTATTTTTCTCTGTCTCTGCAGGTTGACCGCAAGAAGCTGTGCCAGGCATCAACCAAACCCTGCAAGATAGAAAAACACACATGGACATTTGATTATTAAATAAACTTTACTAGAAACGGGGATTTTTGCCTCAGGGATCCAGAGACGTAAACATATCAAATATTAATGACTGCTGCTGGAGGTGTAGCTTTGTGTGCAGGTGAAGCTGTCAGTTGCATGAAGGTGGAAAGGGCTTCCCAAGGACGTGGACGGGGCTGTTAGCTGGCACAAAGTGGGCACAGCAGGGGTTTTAACCTCAGATTACATTTTAGTGGATTAAGGCTAAACGGCCAGCACCTTAAGCTCATCAGCCAATTGAGGGCAACACATCCATACATACACACACACAGCTGGAGAACACAATTAAATTTCTGCATCTGGATTGCAGTGCCAAAACGTGTGCACGCACCCACACAAATAAATAATGTGGCCTGAAGGACAGATGCTGCTCCCAACCTTCCTTCCATCATCCTCTCAGAGCCAGCTGGAGAGAAGATGAGATTTGGGGTTGACTGATTTTTTTTTTTCTTTTTTTTTTTCCTGTCAAACCCTGTGAACCTCACTTCATCCTCTCACCCAAACTCTCATTGTAAGTCTCTCATCAGATGAATGTCAAACCGTCTGCTTGTGACACTTTTAAGTATTCCTCCTAGAGTAGCATGTTTTTAAAAAAATCTTTTTTTCATGGCGAAAGAGATAAAAGGTGGCAAGACCTTTTAATTGCTGGACTTCACCTGTGTGCCAAGTCAGTGATACTTGGCAAAACCCCTCGACTGCAGCACGAACATCGATGCATTCGAAATGTTGCCACCTTCTGCACCACACCACAAGATCCTTGGCTAATATTGTAGTTTTTTTAAAACTAAGATTTCATTTTTCACCACAAAGAATCAAAACTCTCCATTTTAACTTTTAAAACTTGTGTCTCCGAAAAGTGTGAAGATGCACCACCTAGGAAGAGCGCTTTTCATTCAGCACTGCTGCATTTCATGTAGTAACTCTCAGTGGCTTTGAGGAGTAAACACGCATGTAAACAACAGACTGAACGAGGTGAAGGACAAGGGGAGAAGCCAAGAGACGAAGTGAGGTGGACGTCACTTGAGAGGGAGAAAAGCAAAAATTGGAAAATAACAGACAATCTGAACAGAAAAGAGAAAGAGACAGGAAGAGGAGGGGGACAGAGCCATGATGGAACACCCTTCAGGATAGACCTCCACCCTTCTACCACTGCTCCTCCTGTCTTCCCTCCCTCTCTCCTCTGCTCTCCACTGATCTGCCAGCTTTCCTCAGTTACATCGCTTCAGTGCAGCGAGAGAAGGCTGAGCGCAGGAGCCGAGCCCAGCGTTCACACAGATGGCAGAGAAAACAAAGACCCGCTGCATCCATCCGCTGCTTCCCACTGAAACCGTGCACTCCGGTTAATCCAAAGAAAGAAAGAAAGTGAACGATGAGGGTGAAGAAAGCGGAAACCAGAGAAGGGAAAGTTATGGAGTGAAGAAAAAAGGATTAAATGAAGGTGGGAGAAGCTGTTTGACGAAAGCAAAGGACTTTGGAAGCAGTGAGGTCACGGCTGTGTGGGATTCAACGTCGACTTCAGTGCGTGTGAGGCGGACGTGGACCAGAGGAGCGGCGGTGAAAATCCAGCAGGAGACGGACAGAGAGTGTAGGGGCGCCGCTGAGTGCGCAGCTTGACTGTGAGACAGATTGGCTCAGACACATTGTGTGTCGCCGTGTGTGATTTTGCTGCTCAGATCTAGGAGGTGATTCAGCGTGACGGTGGGGTCTTCCCAGTCACGCTAACCAGCACCTGGTGCTTACTGAGTGGTACAGGAGGAGGAGAAGGTGGTGGGCTGGGGACAGTGGCAGGCCCAGGGGTGGGGGCATGGCCATGGGGGGGCCGCATCCCATCCTCCGCGCTCCACCGAGACAGGGGGTGGGGGTCCTGGAGCGGCGGTCTGCCCAGGGGCGCTCCCCGACTCTTGGAGCTCAGGCCCTGGATGAGCGGAGGGGTGGTAGTGGGTGGAGGTAGTCTTGGGGGAGGAGGAGTGGAGAAGGGAGGCAAGGTAAGATGTTCTCGCAGACTCTGGGTTCTCCTCGGATCACTGGTTCTCATCTTTCTCACCTCACTCTTCTTGTCCGTCTCGCTCCGCGGCGGAGTCGGCTTCAACTACCTGGAGCCGCCTGGATGGGAGGAGTCAAGGCGGGTGAAGTTAGTTCCCAGCTATGTAGGTGCTCACCGTCTGTCACCACCTGACGCTCCGCTGCAGAAGACATGTGCCTGCCCTCGATGCGTCGGAGACCCCGGAGTCTCTGACTGGTTCGATGAGAACTATGATCCGGACATCTCTCCTGTTTGGACCAGAGACAACATGCAGTTGCCTCCTGATGTCTACTACTGGTGGGTGGTAAGTAACACTTTGTCTTAACTTCAATCTCTACACATCTGTAGCAGTATACAATAATACTGTATTTTCAAAGTGGGAGGAGCATAATAAAATCATATTTGTGAGCAAAGCTTTGTGTTCTGCAGTAATCAAGATATATCTGTCTTAAACTAACTTTCTGCTTTATATTGTTAATTACAGAAGAATTCAATTGAGGAAAGTGCTTATATAAAAGTCAAGCTAATATTCAGTTTTTCCATATTCTGTCTGGAGAGGGTAATTAATTGGAATCTAATAGACTACAATGCACATTGTTAAACATTCTAGATATAATGCATGTTAAATGTATGTAGACAGGACCAATGATATCACTTTTGTGTGTGTAAACATCAAGTAACTGCCAGCACAAACACGCCGACAGAATGGCACGCCTGACTCCCTGAAGATAACAAAATCTCCTTACCGACTCTGAAGCTTATTGATTAATAGGTTTTATCATGTTTGTTTGCATGCCGCTAGCTGAGCAGTGCACATAATCCAATGTAAATCCATTAAAGATTAAACTTGCAGCACAGAACCTGCAAACCTGTGAGCCTTTGAAAATGTTTTATTGCACCCTCTAAATTTGAATTTGTTATGAGTTGACTGTTATTGCTTTAGGACATTATTTTAAGCTAAACTAAATACTACATTATTTTAAGCTAAACTGAGTTGTAATTAAGTTCTCCAATGCATGTTTAATACCATGTTAATGTCATGCTGTAAATAATTCTTAAACCCCTCCCAATCTGGAGGGAAAAAGCCCACTGACACCCACTAAAGGTCTGGTTTACGTGGACAAGGATACAGTTGACACGTATTCCCTAATATCTCTGCTTTAGTCACAGTTATCATGGAGGAAGACTTGTTTTAGTTTTACCTTTTTTTTAAAAAAAAAATCTCTGCCACAAAATCCAGAAAAACCTCCATCTCAGTTTAATTAACACCAAAGTTGAGCAGAGTTTTAAAAAAAAAAAACTGCAACAGGATTGTTTGAAGTCTGAACTTTGACTGGGCTAGTCCAAAACCTTTTTTTTTTCTTTTTAGTTTTCAGCTGCTCTGACGTGCTTCAACTTACTGTCCTGTTTCATGACCCAGTTTTGACCGAGCTTTAGCTGTCGGACAGATGGCCTCACATTTGCCCTAAAATATACTGATATCCAACGTGCAAAAAAAATTTTTTTTGTCTGAAATATATTTTAATGGTTAGTACTATGATTTGATACAACCTTTATCCAATGGATATATATATATATATATATATATATAATATACATTTTAATCTTGCAGCAGATATTTTCATATGGTGCATTAATGTGAGGTGTGTGTGCTTCACCAGTCCTCCTTGATAGTCCAGTCTCACATATTTTATTAACATCTAACTTCTAAATTCTGTCTAGGAGGACTAAAACCACCAATGTGAAACACAAAAGTACAAGACTGACAAAAAGACAAAGACAGTGATGGGTGCAGTGTGTGTAGTGT
>JAOWBL010002271.1:0-13942 GCA_028564865.1 Zenarchopterus dispar
AACACTAGTGGTTTCAGAGCTTCCGTGATGTTTTGTTAGTTTTCTGTTAGGGGGTTAAATGATTGGGGTTCTGTTTTTTGTCATCATTTTCCAAACAAGTTCTTGTGTCAAATCAGCAAACTTACTTAAATGAAAGTGAGATGGAGCTGAGGACAAGAGGTGATCAATGTTTCATATTTAATAATAACTGAAAGAATGTAATTAATGTGAGGCATTGGGGGCAGACAGAAATAGAGACATTTAACAGTCCTCATCATCTTTACAGATAGAAAAAACCAATCAAATGGTCTTTTTAGGTCTTTATAGGATAAAGCAAACTGAGGCATCTGATGAAAAGAGAAATGTGTTTCATTTGTTAGGCACTGCTGCATGTTGACAAATGCTTGTTTATGGATATTCATGCATGCAGTGACTAATTTAAATTTGAATGCCATAGCCATACATCATACCACAATGCTTCTCATACAACAAAGAGATTTCACAGCACAGGAGAACACTCACAAGGCATTGTGTTTTATATTCAAAACTAAAAATGTAAAACTAAAACAGGTGAACTAGAAATAAAAGTGTGAATTTCAGTATTCATACTTTAAATGCATACATGTCAAGGCAATTTGCTTCTGCTCTAGTTGAGCAAGAAACAAATGGGGGTAAGTCAGAGGAATACTTGAGTACTTGTGTCTTCATAGCTTTCTCACTATTGTGCATGCACATAGTTCACAAGAGCTTCAACACCAGATTCCTGTCAAATTGTTGACATGAATCTTCACTCTGTGGTGTCTTGCTGTGTTGTTAAAGGAAAGAAAGTAAGTGCCAATCAAGTGAAAATGAAACAAATTGAGGATTGGGATGAAATTCAGAGATACAATAGCCCCATGTCTCATTTTTATTTAATGTTAAACAATAAATTGAAATCTGTACAAGTTCAGTTCTTGCCATCAAGATGTTAAAATCAAGCTAAGAACAACAGAAATATGATACTCTTGACATTAAAAAAAAACATATCTAAGTAACTTCTTAATATTATCTTCAAGATAGGGTAAGGCTTGGAGTCCTAAGTGAGTTTGGAGTTGTGGAGACTACTAGGGTTTCAGACTTTTTTAATCTAGGAGTTGTATTTGAAGTTGTTGAAAATATAAAATATGATAACGGAGCAGAGTTTTAGAGGAAAACGGGAGATGTAGAAAAACCTACAGTTTTACCCAAATGGCAAGTAATACTGAGTGTTTGTGATGTTTTCTACTGCCATCTACTGGACTTTTTTGTTTGTTTGTTTTTTTTGCGTGCGTGCGTGCGTGCGTGCGTGTTTTGTTGTCGTTGTTTTGTCATCGTTTCCATTCTGTTTCTTGACCACATTTTATTAGTTTAATTCAGCTTACTAGAATATTAGTTAAAAAAAAAACTTATTGCATATTTCCTAAAAGACCGTTATTATAGTTATAAAGACGCTGAAGACAGAAGCTGTTTGACATCAGTTCATGTTGGCTTCCGTGGAATTAAGACCTTCAAATTTTCAGACTCCAGATGCCGTAAATAAATTTATACTATTTGGTACATCAGACCCAATGGGTCATGATGAGTGAAAAATAATTTCAGTTACATCAGCTCATATCAGTCTCAGCCTCAGTAAACGAGTTACAGGAATTTAAAAAAAAAAAAAAAGAAAGAAAGAAAAGAATATTTTTTTTATCCTTACTAAAATCGAATTGATAGCTCGGGGCTTATGAAAATTAAGGAAAAAAGAAGACGAAAGAAGATGTGCAAACTAAAAATAATAGATTTATTTTGTGGGTCCCTTTAAAATATTTTATTAGACCAACTTTTATATGGAATTAGACTTTAATTTATTATCTCTGGATTCATTCGAAATTAAATAAAACTTCGCTAATCTAAAATCAAACGTGCAAGAAAATAAAATTATGGGCGCGGCTTAACGTGATGACGCATTTACCTTACGTAAACCGTTCGGCGCAAAAATTCAAACACTGAACAGGAAGAACAAGATAAACTTGGTCATCTCTTCTGCGAGCGGAATATATTCCTTCACAATTTTAGTGATTTGAGGTAAGTATATTGGGCCAAGTTAGCGTTCGTTAGTGAACAACATACCTGGCAACGAAGACAAGAAGTTAGGGGTTAACGCTGTTTTCTAAATGTAATATGTAAAGATGCTAAATGTGACTAGCATGCGTCGAAAGTAATGTTCTTGTTTTTCGATATTCAGACAAGTTCCATCATCTTTCATATTGGTAGACGATCGCATTCAAACACTAAATAAATCAGTTTTCTGTGAGAGAATTATATTTGCTTTCACACAGTTTAAGAAATCTTTTAGTCCTTTCCTGCTGTGTGATCTTTTGTTTATGGCATTATGTTTATTAGAAAATACCATTCATGTGCTTTTTGCAAATTTACTATTAGTGCTAACTTTGCACTGTTATACACTTTTATATACTTTTTTTCATGAACTGTTGAAAATATTCCCCAATTATATCCGTTTATTTACAAGTGACCAAATAAGGTTTTCTGCTCATCCCCAGGAGTCAGAACTATTACATTTCACTTTTAAAAGTGTTACTGTGAATGAGATTTTGTTGATTTATGAAAAAAGTATGAAATGTGTTGTCTTTATTGCGTAAATAAAAGACTTTTTTAAAAAATCTGTAAATATATTTTATGCAATGTAACTTATTTTTATCTTGGTTTTTTTTTGCTACTTTTGTTGTATTTTATGTATTTTTGTAAAAGAGCACTGTCTCTTAAAGGAAGAACTACCACCTCTCTAAAAACATGAGTGCAGCCTCCACACCTGTCTCCCAAGTACGTCCAGGATGGAGATCATCCTCACTAAAGAACAATGGTCCTACCTCCAGTACCCCAACACTCACAGCCTTTCCTGGCAATGATGATGAGCAGGAGCGTCGTCAGCGCCGAAGGTCAAGAGTCACTGATCTTCAGGTTACTACTGACTCTTCTTTCAAAGAGTCTGCATCTCACAGGTAAAGTTCTCTGCATGAACAGTGTGATTTGAGTCATTCTCACTGTAATGTATTTTAGCTCAAAAATGTTTTACTTTTTGTATACAGTGCCGTAGGAACTCCTGCTGCTGTTCCCAAGTTATCAAATGCTGAGATTTCAGAACACTATTCCACCTGCATAAAACTCTCCACTGAGAATGTAAGTTCATAAAGTCATGCATACATAGAGGCTTATCTTCCACATATTGACATGTCAGTATATTTGCAGTTGAAGTGAGGATGCTCTCTTCTTTTCCCATTTGTTGAATTTTCTTTTTTTTTTTCCTTGAGACCCACTCCCCCGATTTTATAGTTGTTGGGGTTTTTTTGTTTGTTTGTTTTTAATGTGTGTCAAGTACAAAAGGAAAAACTGATTTTTCATTATTTGTTTCATCTCCAGAAAATCACCACCAAGAATGCCTTTGGTCTTCATCTAATTGATTACATGGGTGATATTTTAAAGCAGAAGGATTCTGAACTTACCAACTTTAAGGTTTGTTCTTTGAGATCTACTATTCTCTTTTTGATTATTATTATTACTATTTTAGTTGTTTCAATGAGTATTTTGCTTCATCTAAATAAATGAATAGCCTTCATTGAATCAATGAAATACAACAAAATTAGGAGTTCTGCCCCTTTGGTATGTTAAGAAATAACTAAATAAAACATCTTCTTCTGTAGTGTTTTTTTTCTCTTGAAAATAAGGTTGTAGTACTTATAGTTAATTCTAGCAGATGTTGCCAATGTGCCGACATCAGTTGTTACTTCATATCTTTAAAAAAAACAAAAACCCATTAAATTTATTCTCCATCTGGAGTTCATGAAATAGTATGTCTGAATTCTTTTTTGTTTCATGGATTTGTATCTTTCTGAAGGTGGCAGCTGGCACTCTGGATGCCAGTACAAAGATCTATGCTGTGAGGGTGGATGCAGTTCATGCTGATGCTTACAGAGTGCTGGGTGGTCTGGGAGGGGATACAAAACCTAGGGAAGGTGAGAGCCCCAGCCCTGTGTACTGTTGAATTTTCTCTCAAATTATTTTAGGATGAATACATTAGAAACTTTTTTTTTTCTTTTTTCCTTTTTTTAAGGGAATTATAAAGTTGGCCTACCAACTCTACTATTCGAGTTTCAATTTTTCCTTTTTATGCTTCTCATTTTTAAGTAGATCAGGATCCTAAAGAGAGAGACGGAGATGAAGAAGGAATTGTAGGTGGTGAAGTGACTGCCAAACAGCCAAAGAAAAAGAGGCCTACTAAAAAGACAGTTGAGCAGAACTTGAGCAACATTAACTGTTCAGAGTCTGAGAGGAGGTGTGAGGTATGGTGTGATCCTTGTTTAGTGTTAATATAAAAGTTTTATTCACATATTACTGCTGCACAGAGGTTCCTTATAATATCACAGCAGTTAAAGAATATGACTGGATCATTGATGATTTCTATAATCTGTTTAATTCCTTAAATGGCTAATAAGTTTCTCTGTGATTAAGATCTGTAGTAAAACAATCATAGTTAAAAGCTATTTTATTCTGCTTTATTTCATATCAATCTTATTGAATGTAATCTCATGACTATGTTTATTTAAATGCTCAGGTGGACCCCATGTTTCAGCGGATGGCTGCATCCTTTGATGAAACCAGCACAGCAGGTGTCTTCTTGTCTGTTCTGTTCAGTGAGAACAGTCGCTGTGAACTGCTCTTTCCATCTGACATGACTCTTCTGCAGTCCAGAACTTCTTACTGCCCTCCATCTCCACAGGCAGTCCCTGCATCCCCATTCATGGGTAAAACTATTATTTATTAATTATTTTATATATTACATTACATTTAGGAGACACTTTAATCCAAAGTCACTTACAACAGAGGAATGCAATCAAACTACAGTAACACAGATAATCACAAAGTGTAAATAAAATAGTATTTAAAGTGCAGCTAAGTGCCACTAAGATTACTTTAAAGTGCTCAGAAAGTTATTGGGAAACCACAGTTGATGACAGAAGGTGTTCTTGGAAGAGAACAGTTTTCAACACCTTCTTGAATGTAGAGAGGGGCGATGAATATATACACTTTAAATACTTGTATTAACTGAATGTTTGCCTCACTTTTTTTTTTCCTTTTTGCTGTCTGTATGTCATTCGTTGAGCTGTTCCCCAGTAGAAATACTAAAACCCATTTTTCTGTGGTTCTGACAGCTGGACTTAAGCGTTCCCAAGAGAACAGCTCCATCTGCCACTCATTGCAGGGCTTCTCCTTCACAAGCTGGAGCCCTGACCAGGTCAGAAAAAAAACATCTATTCATCATGTTTAAAATAAATTTCAACACTCTATTGGGAGCAGGTCTGGACAACATGCAGGAAGGCGAGTTCTTCAGCCATACCATTATAATCTGTGCAGAAAGTGGTTTTGTATTATCTTGTTTAAAAATGCATATAACTCGGGTAGCTGGGGCTCCTCTGTTGTAAATCAACCTAATTCATGACAGGTCACTTAACCCCCTTAGCTTGTTTTATGGATTGTCTTTGAAGGGAAGGGGAAACTAAACAAAATCCCAAATTCCTATTATACTTATTCAGCCAAGCAAATCTCCTAAAAGTTCTTCTCTGAATTCTTTTTTTATTTAATTGGAGCTGAATTTCATAATTGTTATGATTCTTTAGCAGCATTTTCAAACAATAAGTGATCATTTCTGGGGGATGATGCATCACGATCGCTCATACTACAATTAACATACTTGAGCTTTCATATGTTGTCTAAAAATCATACAAAGCTACCAGTTGTAGTATGGACACACGTTGCCAGAAGTCTTGTAAAGTTCAAGTATCTTTAGTGTATTTGGGTTCAGACTCAGACCAGGCAAAGCTTCAGAATTTTGTAAATAAACCACATTCTTCTTCCAAACACCTCCCAAAGGAAGTGGAATGAGACCAAAGCCAACCTTACTCTGGTTTTGCAGAGAGACTGGTATCTGCCAGTGGTTTTCTTTGGTCATATTTTGATCCATTTAATTATTTTCATTGTGGGTTTTTACACAGGCTTTAGGTGGTTTTATAAGTCTGTTTTCAGTATCCTCATAAAACTAGTTTTATGAGGATATGAAAGTCTTGATTATTTTAAGTCTTGATTTTATTTTATTTTTTTCACATTATCCTTCCCCCACCATGGTACAAGGACTACAACAATGAGAAATGTGTTGTTTCCACTCTGATTATTTATAATCTTAGACCATGAATCAGCTCTTGGAGAAGATGAACCAAGGCAAACATGTGTTTAATGTGAATGCCGAGCCTGAGCAAGAACCTGAAGAAGATGACTGCCCTGACTTTGATACTTACTATGACGAGGGACCAGCTGAGTCCATGGGGGGACCTAAGGAGCACAAGGAGGGTTGTGAGGCCTCTAGCTCTAGCAAAGGAAGGTACGGCTGTAAAAGTTCTGATATCAAGTTGTTATATTTGGTGCTGCAGTGTCATCTGTTAAGTCAGACATGTTTGTTTTTAACTATTGAGCAACAACCATAATCATATAGAAAACTGAAAACTGTCATGGAACATTATGTAGCTATAGTTTGGTTGGAGCATCCTGTGTGCAGGCCAACTGATATGAAGCCATATGTGGCCTCCTACCATCACTAGCATGCATAAATGTAGTAGTGGTTCCGGTGGACCCACTCTGATGTAGAAATCTTACTTTGATCCTCCTCGGAATTTGCAGTGAAACAACAGTCAACTGCATTTTAAATTCAGTATCGAGCCAACAACCAGATACATACATTCGTCATAAATATTCACACACAAAGCACACATCACATCCAGATTTCAACCCCCTCAGCTGTCTATTTTTAATTTTAAAGTAAAAGTGCTCTAGCCTTCCCTGATTTTCCTTTTCCTTACATTGCTTTTGTAATTCTCCTCAGCTGACTTCGTAAAGAAGTCAGTAATTTTTGACATGAGATCAGAATGGGGTGTAAAGTTAATTCAGGGAAACAGAAGAAGGTATGTGTGTGTGAGAGAGAGAGAGGGTGTGTGTGACTATCATAAACATAGACACTATGACTTTTTTTTTTTGGATTAAAAAATGTGTATATGTATTATTCCTCTCTTTTGATAGATTATGTGTAAAGCAGTTTGTTTGGATGAAAGAATTCAGAATGCAGAAAAAAACTTTTGACAGTACATTTTGAAATACTTACTCATGGAGGTAAAGTAATTGCTGTGCTTGTCATCAACATCAGAAAATACTTTTAATACTATAGACTATCTATTAAATTGTTTACAATCTAACTTAAAGCCTCTGCTAAGAAAACATCTTTTATATTTTCTTTTTCTTATATTCGTATATTTCTTCAATGAGCTTGTACTATTCTTGTCTCATCCATGAAGGGATGTGGTTCCAATTGGAGAGGGAGACATCGCCACAATGTGCCTGCAGCTGTCCTCTCAGCCCAGAGAGTATTCATACTTCAGTCCCAGGACCATGGCCAGATGGGCTGGGCCCGGATACTGGCAGTTCAAACCAAAACACAAGTGTGAGTTAAATGAATGTTTTAAAACAAAATTGCAAAACTATCACAACTTTGCAATTATGCTTATTTTTTTTCCTGGGGCAGAACAAATGTATAATGTATATATTTTTAATGATGAAACAAAAATGTAGCACACGTTCTGATTTCTTTTTCTTCTTAATCAGCACTGGTCTAAAATTAAACTAGTAAACTCAAAATCTATTTTAAGATTGAATGTCCACTCGAAGGATTAGATTATTGAAAACAAAACAAGGAGGACACCGTCATGTCCATTTTGGACATTACTGCTTTTCTGAAAGAATTCAACCACATTTGTTGTTTTTATTTTACAAACATAACTTCAGCATATTTCCCATATTTTGGAAATATATTTTCATATCACATTACTTGTACTCAATCAGTTTTCTTGTGTTTTGGGTACTTGTTTTTACACCAAACTCTGTCCAAGTTTGAGCTGTTGAGCAGATGGTTTTAACTTGTGTTGAAAAATTCTGAAATGATATTTATTCATTCATTTATATGTATGTTTTACATATAAATTTTACATAATTTAATTTCATGCTGTTTGGATATGCAGCCCATCATGAGGCTTATTTTGCTGTTTTGTGTGGTTTGAGAATAAATTTTGCATGCCAAATTTTGTAATAGCTGAGTGTTTTCTTTGGCTGAATGTGTGCAAAATAATAATTAAGCCTTTTGTATTTTTCTACTTCATCTGTGATAGTGGATGATTTGCTCACGAAGAAGACACGGAAAAGGAAGCCAAAAAATATCTTTGAAATGGACTTCAGTGAAGACATCGACTTTGATATCTACTTCCGCACAACAAGGGTAAAAGACTTTCCTTCTCTGGTCCAGCTTTACCTTTGCTAAAGTGTATTGTGTGTTTCTTGTTCACACAAATAGATGACTCACAATTACTTCCTAATTGTAATACACAGTATTACAATGATTTCAGTTACCACAAATGTCACGGGTTTTTTTTTTTATGAGCTTTTCACAATATTTTCCATTATATCTGTCCCATCTCTGTTTTATTTTCAAAACCCAAATATAGAGTTAGGATAGTATTAAAAATGCAGCAACAATTACTTTAAGTTTTTGGTTTGTTTTTGTTTTTTTTTGTTATGTTTTTTTCTCACTCATTACCAACACAATATATTTATAGTTGGTATTGACAACTGTATTTAATATGTGTGGCAATTACATGTTCTCCTTGTGCTGGAATGGGTTTTTTCATAGATGGATCTCAAGTTGCATCTCAATTTAAATTTCACTGCCCTGACTTTTTTGGAACATGTTGCAGAACTAAAATGTCAGAATGAAATATCAGTATATTAACAAGTTCAGTGAGCTGCTAGACAAAACATGAAATATCTTGGGTTACTATTGTCTGTTATAAAGCAAGACAAATGTAAAGGTTACTCTTTTTTCATGTGCATGAAAATGATGTCAAGTATATTTTGTCTATAATTTCTACTTTTCTGATTTGTAATTGCAATTAGCTTTCTTTAAAGTTTTTTTTTTTTCTTCTTCCATTTCATAGTTGACTCAGTTTCAGTGAGCTGCTAACATTAACTTAACCAGGTGGTTTGATGGATCATAAAGAAAAGCTCATTATTGTGAAGGGTGATATGAAGTTGCAGCAAAGATTTCAGGACACTGATGACAGTAAAGATAGTCAACTATTACTCTTAAATAATTGTTTTTAAAGACTATTTGTATTATGTCATTTTAGAATTATTTTCTTATCTTTAAGGCAGAAGTGCAGGATTCTACAGTCATTTCAGTCAAAGCAATGGCCATGTCTGCATGAATGTCATCTCATTAACTTTACAGATTTTCAACCATGTATTTTTCAAGCTTTTATCAGCTAAAATTATCTTACCAGGTTTATATCAGAACAAAACTGTAGCAGGGTACAGGCGAACCTTAGCTCCTGTAGTTTTCAGTTCTCTAACAACAGAGTTAGAGGTGATCTGTCACAAGTCTTTTATGATGGCTTAGAAAAGTCTGCTTTTAGATGCTTGTTGCCCATCTGAGTTTATTTCATCTTTATGTCAGGGTTCACAGCGGAGGAAAAAGGGGAGAACCAAAAAAAATGATAAATGTAGGCCAAAAAATATAACTAAATGTACAGAAATGATTCTACTTTTTGCATTAATGTATCTATTAATGCATTTATGCATCTATTATCTATGCATTATATGTGCATTTCAACTTTTTTTTTTTTTTTTAAATTCCCATATCTGTAATTTTTAGGTAAGTGTTTCTCTCTCTCAGTTCTTAATCAGAATTGATCACCCAGAAGAACCCAAGTCAAGCAGCCACTTTTGACCAAATCCATGTTAGACAAACCAAAGTTTCAGTTATTTTCAAATGAAGGACAACTGGTAGATGTACTCTGAAAAGCATAAATAAATGTATAAATTATTGAACTGATTAAATAATGCAGAAAGACACCTTTAGATAGATACTGGTTAAATACATATATAAATAAATCCCAAAATCGTCTGTGTTACATTAATAAATATTATATTTATTTGTGATTATTTGAAAATGTGTTTTCTTGATCAGTTTGTCTGTTTATTAATTTGCTTGCATAATTTTTTTTAAAAGCTATTTTTGTTTGATTCTCACTGCTTTAGACTTGGGTTGGAAACACCCACATTATTACCATACAGATGCAGAAAATAAATGCACACATTAATGCAGGGACATTAAGTAACGAATCAATAGTTAAATGATGCATGCATACACTTGAAAACTAAAATTTCTATATTTATTACTATTCATATTCATATGCACTTTGTCATGTATTTATTTGTTCCTTATCTTTGATTTTTGCCAAATGTGGTCCTCCAAAGCCAAGAGTGAAAAGTCAAAGCAATAGTTTAACTTTGAGTGTATGGTACATTTGGCTCACAAGAAATAAGATCAGGATGATTGTCAGTGTTAACAAACCAGCAGAGCGTGGCATCTTTTCTCTGAATGTGTTGAATGTATGCTTTGGTATTCAACATGATACTGTTTTAAAAGTCAAACGTCAGCTAACGTCATAAGTGTGCCAGGAGGATATGAATAGCAACCCTCTTGTGCCCCCTTGAAATGCATCACAATATTGCTGGAATAATTTACTTTAAAATGCTAGAATCCAATTTTTTTTTTTTAAACATGTTAATTGAAAACTTATAGGAAGCCTGTTAAACTCTTGTGCTCTGAATGTCATTTTCTGTTTTGTTCTCACAGGCGGCCACAACCAACAAGAAGTCTGCCTTCACTGTCATCAACAAAAAAGCAACTTTACCCACAGATTTAGAGTTTTCCCCAGAGATGCTCTCCCAACTCAGCCTCAAACCCTCCAGTTCGGTACAGTTTCACTAATCTTGTTTGCTCCCACAGCTGAAGGCATAGCAACCTAAATGACATGGGTGTGTGTCAAAGTGTGTTCCCTTCAAAGTGTGCTCCCTTTCTGTCAGTCTGTCATGTTTTATTGAACCCTGTAGGGAAAAAGAAAAAGGTGGTCCATCCATCTTCTTCCTCTTATCTGTGGTCGGGTCGCAGGGGTAGCAGCCTAAGCAGGGAGGCCCATGCTTCTCTCTCCCGAGCCACTTCGTCCAGTTGATCTGGGGGGACCCCAAGGCGTTCCCAGGCCAGCCGAGAGACATAGTCTCTCCAACGTGTCCTGGGTCTTCTCTGGGGTCTCCTCCCAGTGGGACATGCCCGGAAAACCTCACCAGGGAGGCATCCAGGAAGCATCCTTACAAGATGCCGGAACCATCTCATCTGGCTCCTCTCGATGCAGAGGAGCAGCGGCTCTACTCTGAGCCCCTCGTGGATGACCGAGCTTCTCACCCTATCTCTAAGGGAGACCCCGGCCACCCTGCGAAAGAAAACTCATTTCCTCCGCTTGTATCCGCAACCTTGTTCTTTCGGTCACGACCCACAGCTCGTGACCATAGGTGAGGGTAGGAACATTAGACCGACTGGTAAATCAAGAGCTTTGCCTTTCGATCAGCTCCTTCTTCACCACGACGGACCGATACAGAGCCCGCATCACTGCGGACGCTGCACCAATCCGCCTATCACTCTCACGCTCCATCCTTCCCTCACTCGTGAACAAGACCCCGAGATACTTGAATTCCTCCACTTGGGGCAGCACCTGATCCCCGACCCGAAGAGGGCACTCCACCCTTTTCCGACTGAGGACCATGGTCTCGGATTTAGAGGTGCTGATTCCCATCCCAGCCGCTTCGCATTCGGCTGCAAACCGCTCCAGTGAGGGCTGAAGGTCCTGGCCCGATGAAGCCAACAGAACCACATCATCTGCAAAAAACAGAGACCCGATTCTGAGGTCACCAAACCAGACCCTCCATCCCCTGGCTGCGTCTAGAAATTCTGTCCATAAAAGTAATGAACAGAATCAGTGACAAAGGGCAGCCCTGGCGGAGTCCAACCCTCATGGGAAACAAGTCCAACATAAAACTGACAATGCGGACCAAACTCTGGCACCGGATGTAGAGTGACCAGACAGCCCTTATAAGGGCTTCCAGCTCCCCACACTCCTGGAGAATCACCCACAGGAATCCCCGGGGGACACGGTCAAAAGCCTTCTCCAAGTCCACAAAACACATGTAGATTGGTTGGGTAAGCTCCCATGCTGCCTCCGGGACCCTACTGAGGGTTTAGAGCTGGTCCACAGTTCCACGGCCAGAATGAAAACCACACTGCTCCTCTTGAACACCTGCATACACAGATAGTAATTGATGACCACATTAAATGTTGTGCAGTTCTCAGAGACAAACAAACCTGTAAATATCTATTTGAGAGTACATGTATGTCCTAAGTTTGTCATTTATGTAGTCAAGGCAAGTCAAAATGTATAGTACATCTCAACATCAAGGCTACCAAAAGTGTTCCTGACACAAATATGTTATACTGTGTGGTGTGCACTATACACGATTCATGCCTGACAGTTACCTCCAAACCCAAATGCTAAATACAAACATGCACATAAACATATATACAAACATACACCCATGTATAACTTTTACATAAATACCAACCTAAATGCATACATATACGCACATATACATATCCATACAAGCCTAAACATATACATGCATACAGAAATGTATGCATGTATATAATTATTACAGATCATTTGTGGGCGACATGTGTGTCATAAATCTGGCAATATAGTAAGTTTATTCCAGATTTGATTGAGATTGACAGTTTGGTTTTTAACTGAGGCAGATAATTCTTCCATTAATATGAATTTACATATATATGCGGTACCTTTTCTGTAACAAGGTATTGGAGTCTCTGTGCCCACTATACCAGACTTATGAACACCTTCACCCACCTGTCTGTCAGAAAGCTGACCTCTCCCCTCTAGAAAAACTGAACTCTGAACCTCCCAACTCTGGACAAAGTATTTGCACTCCAGTAATTGATGCTGCTGTTGGTATATTTTTGCACTATATAATCTTTTTCTGGCTCTACAATTTCACTGTTTACCTAAATGCTCACTTTTATACATTATACCCCTCCTCCTTATTATACTTTTGGTGTATTGTTTTTTTGTTTGTTTGATTTGGTTTTTTTTTTTGGTTTTTTTCTTCAACTATTCTTGTTTTTAAATTATTTGCATTTTTTTTTTTGCGCTGGGGGATGGAGGGAAACATCCTTTTTGATTCTTGTGCATGTACTCACATACTTACTTTGTATTGTATAAGGTGTAAATTTGTATTAGTGGTAGCCGTTAATATAATTTTACAAACGTGGGGCCTGATGTCAGTATTGGAGGTAAACTCTAGATCCTTCTCCAATTTAGTTGACAGGATGGATGTTAAGTTATTCATAGAATTTAATTTGTAAATTTTGGATAATAATTTTTAGTGACTAGAAATTTGAGTTAATTCTAAAATCAGTGGAGGAAGGTTGAGGGTGGGTGTTTTGCTGTTTATTTTTACCTGAACAGAAGATTTTATCTGAAGGTATTCTAAAAATTTATTTTCTCCAATACCATACTTATGTACAACATGAGAGTATGGAAGCAGGGTGTTGTTTTCATAGATGTTTTTAAGGTGTGTGATGCCCTTGATAATCTATGATGGCAAATTTAATGGTTTCCTGTTTATTAAGAAGTTGGGATTGTTCCAGATGGGAGTGTTTATTTTTCGTGAAATTGTGGTGTTTGCTATTTGGTGAAAAATCCCACCAGGCTGTGAAAGTTGTGGCTATTATTGGGTTTTTGAAGCAGGGATGATGCATAGAACGGCTTATAAGTGGCAGATCTGAGACAGTGATTTCTTTACAAAATAACTGTTCTAGTGCTATCCAGGAAAAATGACATTGATTTGGCTTTATCCATTTATAAACATTTTGGAGTTTATTTGCAAG
>JAOWBL010002272.1:0-13941 GCA_028564865.1 Zenarchopterus dispar
GTTTTGTTTTGTTTTTTTTTTTTATATATATATATATATATATATATATATATATATGTGTGTGTGTGTGTGTGTGTGTGTGTGTGTGTGTAAGGAAGAGGAGGTATCATTTAAAGATGATGGAAATAGATCAGATAAAGATGTTGTAAATATCATTACATAAACTATTCTGTCTGCTTATTTACTAAGAATAGCAGATGTTTACAGGTTAAAAGTTCAGAGGTTACAGTTCTGTTCCCCCAAAACCTAAGTCGTTTAAGGAATTTTCCATTACACTGACATAAGGCATTGGATGTTTCTTTAGAGAAAAGTCTGTCTTTTTTTTTTCCTGTCTGCTGTTCTTGCAGATTGAGTGTGCAAACAATGTAGACAGTCCTGTCATGTTGGCTGGAGGCCAAATGCGGACCAAGCCTCTGGTCCCAGAGTTGTGTTTCACTACTACCACAGAGGAGGATGCCGAGTGTGAAAATCAGCTTGTTGCACCTTACGTGGAGGACGATGGGACCAGCCTCCTCATCAGCTGCTCGCAATGCAATGTTCGGGTTCACGCCAGTCAGTATTCACACTGGAACTTTGTTTACATAATCAAGTTGTCCTCACACAAGCTGCTTCTCTTACCAGTATCTCAACATTTAGATTACAACCACATTAGTGTTTTCATTATAAAAAAACAAAACTTCTGTTACAGTTACACACTCTGGGGATTTTAAGCCTTAAAACAGAAGTATTTTGATTCACAGCAGGTCTTGTCTCATTTTGTAGCTGCTGGAGTTGTGATTTAGTGTGGACAAACAAGATCAAAAGCCTATAGGAATCCTCATAATTGAACTTCCAGATATTTATTTTCCTCCTCTGGATCAGAACAAATCGTTCTCTATGAAATAATCACAAGAAGATGAAAAACAGACATATCCTAACAAGGGTTGGGAGATGAATCACTTTATTACTTAATTCAAATTAATAGTTTATGACTATTATATTCATTTTTTTTTCATTTTAATGCAAAGCTGTGAAGTGTGCTGGAAAATTTGTCTTATAGTTTGTGAATTTAGTGACATTATTACTTTATTTCAGCTTCTTAAACAGACGGTGAGTAGAAGTGCGTAATACTGCAAGCTACTGAAGACAACAGCAACCTTAAAACACTTGCTGGAACACGAACAGTATCACTTTCTCACAGTATCAAATTTGATAACAAGACTGGGTGAAAAGGCATTGATGAGGTGATGTTTCACATCACTAATAAGTGTTCATGTACAGTTAAAATGCTGAATATAATCAACTTACTCATTAGAATTGCTGTATTTTCCGCTCTATAAGGCGTTTCGGAGTATACGGCGCATCTTCAATGAATGGCCTATTTGAAAACTGTTTTCATAAATAGGGCGCGCCGCATTATAATAAGGTGCATAGAATAGAAGCTACAGTAGTGGGTGGGGTTGCGTTATGCATCCACTAGATGGAGCTGCGCTAAAGGGAATGTCAACAAAACAGTCAGATAAGTCAGTCAAACTCAGGCTGCATCCACACGGAGCTGCACAATTTCCTATCAGACTATTTTCTGTGCCGTTTTCAAAAAAAGTGCGCTATAAAGACGAAGCCGTTTCTGCCGTCCACAGAGAGCCCTTTTCTGGCAGACCTTTGGAGGCACTGTATTGCTCTAACAATAAACAAGAGAAGAAGCCAGGGCCAGCCTGTGAGCTAACGTTAGCACTTAGCATTCCATGAGATACGTGTTGATAATGAATGAGAGGAGAAAGGAGCCATTTTGGGGTCTTCATACACACACACAAATAGTGTGGGATTAGAATTCCTCTTTACCGGTTCTTACCGCTGTTACTTCGGCGACGCCTCCTGACTAAGGTAGCCATGATTAATAAATATTTATCCATATATAAGGCGCATCGGATCATAAGGCGCACAGTCGGCTTTTGAGAAAATTTAAGGCTTTTAGGTGCGCCTTATAGTGCGGAACTATATGGTGCTTATTAATTATAAAATAAGTTGAGTATTGAAGTTAAGGTTACGTTAAAAGATTACCCTTAATGGCGGTTTAGACAGCAACTTGGAGGAGTGTCACTTATTTGTTGTTGTCTTTGGTATCTGCTGATACATAGCTGAAGTTGCATTTTATAAAACTGGTGCTGCAGTACATGTGCAGGAGGAAAGCCATCACGAGAGCATTCAGCAACAAAGGATATTCCCAGCAGCGTCACACCTAATAGCACAAGTGGTCATGTGATCTGTATTCAGGGAGATGTGTAACCAGATCTTTTCTGATAGTTTACTTGACATGTTTATGTGGAGGAAGAACATTTAATTTTTTTATTTACTACATTTTTCAATGAAATCACAGTCATGTGGACCAAGGTTTATTCCCCAGTGAATCTATCACGCTGTGTTTGTGTTTATCATTTGTTTCCAGGTTGTTACGGGGTTAATCCAGCTAATGTGTTCAAGGACTGGAAGTGTGCACGATGTAAAGCCAATGCCATGACTGAGGTCAGTGCACTCTCGTGGAATAATTTACCATGCTCTGTTTGGTCCTTTACTAATTCATTTGACCATCCCAGATACTAGAGTGACAACTTTGTTTCTGATGGTCAGCACTGACCCTACGCTTAGACTGGAGCGTGCTGTCAACACTAAAGCTGGAGCTTGACATCGCCGCTCTGGCTGGAGCAAGGCATCTGCGCTCCACAGGTGGTGCTTGTCACCTGCCTTCCTCATACCATTAACAACCAATCAAATTTTGTTACGCATCTTACACCAATAAGCTGTGCACTTTGAAACTTCCAGCCTCTGTATAAGATTTTGTTGGCTGGCACTAGCGGTGTAGCTTCTATTTGATTGGTTGAAGCTCGTGTTGAAGTGTCAAAAGTTGAAAACTGTCCACCGAAGCAGTTTGAACTCCACTACCCAGAGAGCCTACATTTCAATTCAGCAACACCTCACTTTACCCGGTTCAAAGTGAACAGACGGTGTGAAATTAGTCTGGGACTCCTGCCATTTTCACTGGATCCCAAGGCGTTCCCAGCCCACCCAAGAGACATAGTCTGTCCAACGTGTCCTGGGTCTTCCCCGGGGTCTCCTCCCAGTGGGACATGCCTGGAAAACCTCACCAGGAAGGCGTCCAGGAGGCATCCTCACCAGATGCCCGAATCACCTCATCTGACTCCTCTCAATGCGGCGGAGCAGCGGCTGTGCTCTGGGCCTCTCCCAAATGACCAAGCTTCTCACCCTATCTCTTAGGGAGAGCCTGGACACCCTTCGGAGGAAACTCATTTCTACCGCTAGTATCTTGTTCTTTTGGTCACTACCCACATCTCGTGACCATAGCTCAGGGTAGGAATGTAAACCAGCTGGTAAATTGAGAGCTTTGCCTTTCAGTTCAGCTCCTCCTACACCACGACGGACCAACACGGAGTCCATATCACTGCGGACGCTGCACTGATCTGCTTATCAATCTCCTGCTCCATCTTTCCCTCACTCCAAACAAGACCCTGAGATATTTGAACTCCTCCACTTGGGGCAGCACCTGATCCCCAACCTGAAAAGGGCACTCCACCCTTTTCCGACCAAGAAGCATGGTCTCGGATTTAGAGGTGCTGATTCCCATCCCAGCCGCTTCACATTTTGCTCTGAACTGATCCAGTGAGGTCTGAAGGTCCTGGGCCAATGAAGCCAACAGAATCACATCATCTGCAAAAGCAGAGACCCGATTCTGAGGTTCCCAAACCAGACACCCTCCGCCCCTTTGCTGCACCTAGAAATTCTGTCCATAAAATGTAATGAACAGAATCGGTGACAAAGGGCAGCTCTGGCGGAGTCCAACCCCCAATGGAAACTAATCCGACTTACAACCGTCAATGCGGACCAAACTCTGACACCGGGCATACAAGGACCGGACAGCCCTTATTAGGGCCTCCGGCACCTCATACTCCCAGAGAACCACCCACAGAAGTCCCTGGGGGACACGGTTGAAAGCCTTCTCCAAGTCCACAAAACACATGTAGACTGGTTGGGCAAACTCCCATGCCACCTCCAGGACCCTGCTGAGGGTGTAGAGCTGGTCCACAATTCCATGGCCAGGACAAAAACCACACTGCTCCTCCTGAATCCGAGATTCAACTTTTCAGCAGACCCTCCTCTCCAGTACCCCCGAACAGACCTTACCAGGGAGGCTGAGGAGTTTGATCCCTCTATAATTGGAACAGGGTGTGAACTTAAATCCAAAAAATATTTTTAGTTTACACCCACCAGATACAACAAAGCTGAGTTTTTAATTTATTATTCACTGTCTTGATTGTTGTTTTTCTGTAGAATTGCTGCCTGTGTTGGTTGAGGGGCGGGGCTTTGCAGAAAACCGACAACCACAAGTAAGTTGTAGTGTTGGTAAAGATTTATTAAAGGTCAGGAATGACTTTTCTGTGACTTAGCTGTTTGGTTTTTTTTAATCTTATTATTGTTTGGTTATTCAGTGATTTCATATTTTTCTCTCTCTTATTGAACATTAAACATAGGAGGAAAAAGTCCATCAACTCCCAAAAATGACCTGCCTGTGCTCTTTGCTTTACTAATGAAAGTGTCAAACGACCCTCTAGATCATGCCAAGTTTGTCCATTCAGGTCTTTTATTGAAGTAATCATGATTACTGAACTTCAAACGTACTTGCTGGATCATAAATGTGATCTCCATGCTGCCCGTTCTGCCTTTTTAGGAACTAGACTTGATTATTAACAGTGAATTGTGAATGGCATGTTGCTGCAGGTGGGTGCACATGCTGTGTGCAGTGGCCGTGCTGGAAGCACGCTTTGTCAACATCGCTGAAAGACGTCCCGTGGATTTAAGTGGAATCCCTCTGCAGAGATTTAAACTGGTGAGGTCACAAGATAGTTTTATCAAGAAGATGAAGATGTCATTCTGTTGTTGTAGGAACCCCAGAAACGCAGTTTCCCTTTTGTAACTGTATATCTTTATAAAAGAGTGAAATTTCCTAGTTTGAAAGGGGTATTTACTGTCTGCAGATGCACAAGGTGGCAAGTTATTTTCATATTGGTCTCTTAAAGTTACTCTTATTTACAAAAAATGTTAGAAAAGCCTCACATGAAACACCTCAAACTGACTCTTTAAATGCCATGTTGCCCTTTGATGCAAGAAGTAACAATTTGTAAAACTACGAAGCTACTTCCAGATGTTTTTGTTTACATTCAGGTAATAGGATTGGAAATGCACCCACTTTTATTCTCTCACAGTTTCATTGCTAAAAATTTTCAAGAAGAATAGCCAGTTTGGCTGCTGAGTCATTCGTCTTTCTTTAGCAATTTCAGCGTAGTTTCCTAAGCTCAAGCATCTGTGTTTTTGTGTCACAGAAATGTTATTACTGTAAGAAATGGATGAAGAAGGCGTCTGGCTGCTGTGTGCAGTGCTCACATGGTCGTTGTCCCACTGCCTACCACCCTACCTGTGCCCAGGCGGCTGGAGTGCTGATGCAGCCAGACGAATGGCCCTTTGTGGTCCATATTACCTGCTGCCGACACAAAGGCCCCACTCAGATAGAGGTAACAAACAGCAGAATTTCACTACGATTATTTTCCCCCACAACCTTGAAGAGATTGTCTTTCTATGTTACATAACAAAGGTCTCCCAAATGACAAAAACATGATAGCATCTAGTCGTCATTAGTAGCACAAAAACACTTATTTTCTTTTGTTTCATATCACAGCGCAACAAAGCAGCCATGCATGAGCTCAGTGTGGGCCAGAAAGTCATATGCAAGCACAAGAATGGTCGTTACTACCAGTGTGATGTGGTGCAACTGTCTAAAGAGACGTTTTATGAAGTCAACTTTGATGATGGCTCCTTCAGCGATAACCTCTTCCCAGAGGACATTGTGGTAGGTTTTATCAAGTTTAGTATTGTTGTTGTTTTTTAAAAAGTATAAATAAAACATTGCATTCCCTGGGTCTTTAGTGAGTAAGAAACTTTAGTATTTAACACTTTGAATCAAATCACACCCTGACGAGTTGAACCAAACGGTTTTTGAGAATGCTTCATGCAAAATAGTGCAAATTTAAACTTTGAAGACAGTCTGGAAAACTTTCAGAACTCGTCGATGTTTATTTTGTTGGACAGAGCCGAGACTGTGCTCAGCTTGGACCGCCACCGCAGGGTGACGTGGTTCAGGTGCGATGGACAGACGGGCTGGTGTATGGCGCCAAATTTGTGGCAGCTCATGTCATTCAAATGTACCTGGTAAGGTTTTTTTTTTTTTTGCTCATTCATCATTATATTTTGTCTCACAATACAATATTTGATCTTCTATTCTTAATTACAGTGAATTATAACCTATTACATTAGACCATTTGTGGGATTTAAACTGTATCTTTACTTTTGCTGCACATTGATTGTAATTCAGCAGTTGCTTCTTTAATAAATAAATAATTATCTATATTAATTATATCTATATGTAGAAGCAACCTTTACTCTGTCTTTTTTCAGTGTAGCCTGTGCATTTTACATGACCAATGATATAAAAAAATAGTACAGTTGTATTACTGCCATAAATGTCCAAGAGCATCTTAGTTGGTGTCAGATTCTGCTGCATCTGCCCTGACCTAGAAGAGCAATGATTGGCTGTTGTCTCCAGGAAGATACCGTCACATTTTCTCCAGCATGTTTTGGGTCTGCCTTGGGACCTTCTCCCTTTTGAGCATCTCTAAAAACCTCAATATGTCCAGGGGGCATCTAAACCAGATGTCCACATGGTCTCAGCTAGTTCTAGATATACAGGAGCAGTGAGTCTTCTCAAAGTCTCTCCTTAATGACAGAACGTTTCACACTATCTCTGAGAGTTCACCCACCCTGCACAGAAAAACTTGTATCAGAACTGTCATGTTCTTTCAGTCACCATCCAGAGTTTGTGGCCATAGATAGACAAGTAATTGATACATATTCCTTTCTCTTTGAAAATGTAAGAAATGTGAAACTAGAGGGAAGACGAATCAAAACAATTATACATAAGTAACTGTTGTACATCTGAGACCTTTGGAGATGAACATCTGCAAAACTGCAAGACTTTTGATCATTTTTTGTATTGCTCTTTTCACACTTGTTCATTACTAAGTGTTTTACACAAGTAAAACAATACATCAATCTTTAAATTATACACAGCTTGGTTTTCCAACTCCAAGTCATCCTGACATCTGTATTTAGATATGTATCCTTTAACCACTTGAATGTTAAGATTTTCGTGATCATTTTCATGATAAAACAGGAACCATCTCAGTATTAACTCTCAAGAAAATCCCAACAAGTTTTTCTCATAAATTTGCCGCATTTGGCACTATGTACCCTCTTAATTAAAATCATGTTGTTGTTTTTCCGCCACACACTTTGTTTTCCTGTTTTTCTTTGATGACTAAAACGTTTAACTTTGCATCTTGGTTTTCATCATGCTGCTTTCTTTGCAGTGACAGTCTTGGAATTCTCACACCGGATTTATATTCTGTATAAACTAGAATCATGTGGCACTTAGATTAACACAATGGTTCTCCTGTAGTGGGCCCCACTTTTGGTTTATAAGAAAATCCTGCCAAACACGATGCTCGCTGCAGAACACTGAAAATACTGGAGAAATAAAGGTTTGAGGCTCAACAATCTAGCAAAGCAAGTGAGTCACAATCAAAGTAAAGTTCCTATATCCTGGTGCTTGATCAATGTGAACAACAGTTAAAGTTTTATTATACATGACCTCTTTAATCTCTTCAAATTTTGCTTGACCAGTTCGGGCTATATTATTTGAAATCCTAAAACGCATTTGTTTAATTCCAGGTTTAATAGAAAGAAAAAACAAGAAAGGATTGGGAGGGGGGACATTATTATCCGGTTTAATCCTAATCCAGCATTGATCTCTATATCTGCTGAATTAAAACACTGTTTAAAATAAACCCAATCAAGTTACAGCAAAATGAAACACTGATAATGATCATTTGTTAGTCTGTGCACTGTGCTGACTTAAACTGTGAATGTGGAATAATGAAAACTCAGATGCAAATATATGTGCATGTATACACAATTCTTTCTTCTCTGTCTTATTTTATAGATAAATTAAATCATGTCTTTTCTAAGATAAGTGTAGCATTTAATGGAATCTCACTGAGTTTTTCCTCTTGATCATATTAACGGTTATGAAATGTGGCAATACACCATATACAAGAATATTATTATTTTGTTGTCATTTAGTAAACATTGGGTTCTGATTGTAGACGTGTTTGAGCATGTGTAGGTGTGCTGAGATGCAGGTAAATGCTGTTCTTGTTCTGCTTCTGACCTGATTGTGTTTTCTTTTGTCTTTTTAATTAAATGCAGGTTGAATTTGAAGATGGGTCACAACTAACAGCCAAGAGAGACGATGTGTACACTCTGGATGAAGAACTCCCCAAAAGAGTCAAGTCCAGACTGGTGTGTACACCCCAACATTTATTCTGTTGTATCTGCTCTGTAGTCACAAACCAGTCCTTACACCTCCTCTTCATTTTATCTTTTTTTTTCTTTCCTGAGCAGTTTAGACTGAAACAATGAAGGGATTAATAAAGTATTAATCATCATCAGCAAACATTTTGGATATCCTGGTAAATGTAAATGATGTCACTACAGACAGAATGACCCCAAGATAGTTCATGTTTGGGCTTGTTTTTTTCTCATATCAACATCCCTTAATTTGTCATTAAACATCCTTTGAATGCATGCAAACATACATTTCAGACCACCAAAACAATCCCAACACTTCTCCAACGGTCCAGGGTCAAAGTTGTTGTAGTTTCTGAATTTCTAGTTTCTAAATTCCCCACCTGTTTTCTGTTAGAGACCAGTCAGAACTCCTCTTCCCCAGCCATGACTTCGCAATATTGGAAAATTCACGGACTCCCCAGAAAGATATGAAGTCATTGTTTTTCTAACAGTTCACAAACCTTTCTGTATTAATGCATCTGCCATAGAAATGGATATTCACGTTCCCAAGGACACTGATATGCCCTGACCCCCACAGAGCCTGACCTCTGAACTAGTTTCTCAGAGCCTGGATGATCCATTAGTCTTCACATTTTCATCTGACCTCAATAAAGGTTTCTGCTGTGTGCTGATCCGTCCCAGATGCCTCTGAGCTCAGAGATGATGTTGCCATCTGACTACAGCTGTTTCTTGTGTTTAAACATTTGTTGACAAATGCATGACTAAAGTAATTCAGTGGAAATCCTCTCTCCATCTTTGCTCCTCAAAGACTCAGCCTTTCATGGAAGCTGTATTATCACTAAAGTCAGCCGTCGAAGTCATTGGTTTGAAATAACTTTCACCATCTTAGTTGCAGTTAATATCCCCATAGCATCCTTTCAAGAAGGTCTCAATTTGAAAAACAAATGTGTATTCACAAATTCAGTGAAGTAGGGGAGAAGAAAACATCGACTATTTTGGGTCCATACTATGATTTTTTAAAATTTTTATTGTTTTAAGTCATATTGTTATTAAAATATTTATTAAATGTCCCAAATGAACACTGTGATCTCTGCAGTCTAAAGCGTCAGACATGAGGTTCGATGGAATCTTTGAAGAGAAAGAGATCATCCAGGAGTCAAAGAGACAGAGAGTGATCAACTCGCGTTACAGAGGAGACTATATCGAGCCTGTTATCTACAGAGCCATTATGGAGTAAGTTCTCCCTCCTGTGTGGAAACCCAACACACCAGCAGCACCGACAGACTGAGTTGTGCTCCCGGCACCTTAACTTAGTGGCTCACTTCAGAGCCAAGCTCTGCAGCTTCCTTCAGATGAGTCTCTTTTTTTTTTTTTTTTTTTAAACTTCTCACTCATCAATCCCTGTGAAGTCTAATCTGTTTTTTTTGTGTGTGAGTTTTTAGCAGAGGGCTCCACACAGTGTTGACAGCAGGAGTTTCATCTCCAGCAGCACATAAATCCAACATGAAAATCCTTTCTGTAACATTTTCTCAGAGAAGATGGAGGTTAAAGTATTTTCTGCTGTAACGTTGAATCTCCACCAGACATTTCAGTGAACCTTCAGGACTTCAGTGTTTCAACAAACGCAACAAGCCTCATAATATTTTTGTCTTTCTGCCTTTTCAAAAACCAATATAGAGCTCGAAAAAAGGAAGGTAGGTAACTGTCACCGATTAATTTCAAAAGTTTATACAAAGTTTGTAAATAGCTGAGTTAATTGTAAAGAGATGATGTATTGTCATGTTTTAGGTCTTGTCCCCTCCTCACTCCAAGTTTACAGCTAATTATTCATTTGAGTGTGTTTTAATTTCTTTTACATGTTTTTTTTCTATTTCTTTTTTATTGATGGTCATTTTGTTAATGGTGAAAAAATATTTGAAAATGATATATTAAAAATATTTTTGACCATGTTTGAGCTTTTATTCAGTTTAGACCTTCAGAAAACAGAAAAGTTGTATCCAGTACATATTTTAAATGAATGAATGAAAAACCTTTATTGTCATTGTATTATTCAATACAATGAAATTAGGAGTGCTGCTCCTTTAGTGCATTAGAAAACTAAATGAAATAAAATAAAAACACTGTTGAAAATATGCAAAATATACAAAATAAATATTCAGTTACTAAGGTAAATTGCACATGAAACTAAGATAACTTGCACAAGGAAACTAAGATATATTGCACATGAAAGTATAGCATATCGGTTATGCAGATTATTGCACGTTTGTTGCAGTTTAAAGTGGTAATAACTCTAAGAAAAAAATCTATCCCTGACTCTGTTGGTCCACGTTTTGTGTGACCTGTAGCATCGGCCAGAGGGCAACAACTCAAAGAGGTGGTGACCAGGATGGGAGCGGTCTTTAATAATGTTGCCAGCTGTGTGACAGTGAGAATTGGCGATGTCCTCAAGGCTGGGTGGAGAGCAGCCGGTGATTCTCTATGTGGTATTGATTACTCTCTGCTAAGCCTTCCTGTCTGCTGCTGTACAAACAGCGTACCACACAGAGATGCAGTATGGCAGGATGCTCTCCACGGTGGCTTGATAGAAGGTCAACAGCAGCTTTGACAAATTTAAATTTTTACCAAGAAAAAAAAAATTACTGTCATTTCACTAAAGAATAATTGGCTGTATAAGCGCTAAAATGTTATTGATGTTACTTTTCCAGGCTGGAGTGCATTTATGAAGTTCTATGTTGATCTTAATTTACTCAAAAGCAGCGTGATATGATGAGTTGGGCTCATCTCTGTGTTGTATAACAGGAGAACTAGTCAGTTCAGTCATGTCCCCTGAGTGACCAGCAGCTCTGGTCCTCTGAAGATGCAGATTGAGCCAGCACAAAGTCAAACAGAAGAACTGTTCAGTAGAATCTGTTCAGTTTTTAAATAAAATTCCTCGAGTGGGCTCTGACTCTTAAATCAACGTGTTGGAGGCCGTAGAGGTAAACAATTTAGACTATAAAGGGATTTCAATCAGAAACAAGGAAAGGGTTGATTTGAAAGACGAAAAGCATATTTAAGTTGACACAATTTACCCTTTTCTGGCTATAAAAGGACAGACTGTGATGAGAACAGATAAGGAGATTACTGCTTGATTCACATTTGATCTCAAATGTGAGATCAACAACACATTTACATGTAATCCAGGCCAAAGCTATTGGTCTTCATATTTTGCTGCTCCTAGTTTGTGGGTTTTGTATGAGCTTAATTTACTTCCACTTTTTTTCTTTATGTCAGTTTTAGTAGAGCTCTCCAGAGCTGTGTTTAGATAGGAGGCAAACCGTGCCTCCTACCATGCTGTGCTGACAGCTGGGTCCCGAGTGGGTGGAGCAAGACGATGCCATACAGACAGCCAGGTCCCAGGTGGGCAGAGGAAGACAATGCCATGCAGACAGCCCAGTCCGGGGTGGATGGAGGAAGATGATGCTGTGCAAACATTCAGGTCCCAGGTGGGGGGAAGTAGACTGTACTGTGCGGACAGCTGGGTCCCAGGTGGGCAGAGAAAGATGGTGCCTTGTAGACAGCCCAGTCCCAGGAGGGCAGAGGAAGACTGGCTGTACAGCCAGTCCTGGATAAGAAACAATACAGCTGAATCTGTGAGTCAGCAACAACTTGAAAAACACTGGAAACTAAAGGACAGGACTCTTTGGGTTGAGTCCTTCACCTACACTTTTGGACACGTGTCACAACCAAAGTAGAAGGTATAGGAGTGTGAGGAGCCTAGTGGTATTGTAGTGATTACAGAGGTGGAGGCATTAAGGATCCAGGTTCAACCCTCCAGGTTGGTAATAGATAAGCCACTGTGGGCTCTTGAGCCAGGCCCCTAACCCGCAGCTGCTCCCTGGGTGCTGCAGCTGCCCACTGCTCCTAGTGTAACTACTAATGGGTTAAAAGAGAATAAATTTCAGTGTTTTTCATGAGATATATACTAACAAAGATTATTATTATTATTATTAAAGTTATGGCTTCCCTCTCAATGCTGGAATAAATGGGCTGGAGTCTGTTAAAGTGATGGGGAACGTAACACACAGGATAGTCTTGCCCATCTTTACCTTCCCGCAGAATAACTCCAGCTCCCACTTCACTTCCGTCAACTTTGTGCTTGAAGGGTCTAGAGATGTCAGGAGGAGCAGAGCAGAACAGAACAGGCACACAAGCACAGAAGTGACTTCCCATTTTCAGATGCACGCCAACATACAAGTGTCCAGAAATCTGCTTTGAGATCAAGTAGGCTGAAAAGGATGAACAATAGTTCCCGCAGCATCTTTTGCTTCAATGGCGCGTAGGTATGCAAGGACAGATGTCCTCTAGGTCTGTGTAGATCTATGACAGTAGCCCTTTCAAAGTCACATCTGACTAGGTTTGAGGTTAGTGATGCTTCAGCAGGCCGTGTGAACGCGTGTCTTGGAACCATCAAATGTTCTACCCAGATAAGTTACACAAGGCCATTTAAGTACCCATTACAAGGATGTTAACTGTTTTTATTTCCTTAAACTAAAATGGGCTAAAAGGTGGCAGGTTGATTGCAAATGCTAAAAGCCATTACTATATACCCGTACTTAAACAGTTATTCAGGAGTTACAAGTACAGATATTCCTGAAGCTTGTTGAGAAAGTGGTGCTTGCCAGTAAGCCCTAAGTAAATTCTGTTTTCTCACAAATTGAACTAGGGTAATTGTATGCATATAGGAAATCTCAGTGTGAGGAAGTAGATTAGGACTCAGGAATGGAAACATAATTGTTATAAAACATCAGGCTTGTTTTCCAAGAGGTGTGGAGGACTCCAAGGACTCATAACCTGGTACAAGAAACAGAGCTAGACTTCATCGACCCAAAATTAACCATAGAACTACTGTCGCCTCATTGATTTTTTTTTTCTAAGCACAGAGACTCTTCTAGAAAAAGCATGTGAGCAGTATAATTGCTCATCAAACTCTGACCATCATCATCTAACACATTACAAGATTTAAGTTCCTGAGGTCTCTCTGTAGGACTTCATCTGGACTATGAAGTGTCCACTTCAATATCATGAACTTCAGATTTTGTCTTATTTTATTATACACTAGTGGGTGAATCACCACACATATTGGAGATGATATTATTGGTTGGTATTTTTATAGTACATACTGAAGAACATCCAGCACCTCTAATGAAGGAGTGACTTCACCATGGACAATATCATTACCAAACTAACGAGATGCACCTTAGATGGAAATGCACAGGAGAAAGCAACAGGAAGAACTCCAGAGGTTAGCGTAGAATGCTAACATACCTCATGGAGAGGTCTGGGAGCTTGATCCATTTTGACACCCTGGATTATAGTGTATGAGGATTGTTCAGATAAACATAATGTGTCAACTGTAGAGACAAGGTAGATAATAGTAATATGTGAGGGGTAATATAATGATGATGATAAGGGGAGAAGTAGCTGAGT
>JAOWBL010002273.1:0-13939 GCA_028564865.1 Zenarchopterus dispar
TTGATCGTAACTGCGATCAATTTTTATCGAAACTGGCATAAAAATAATAGCTGCACCCTAGCATTGTGGGTGGGGGCCAGTCTATTAGAGCGGGAGCGTTAAATAGGAGAAATACTGTATGATAAAAATAATATTCCAGTCTTTAGAACTCATAGACTTGAATTGCTGTATGAATTTGTGTAAATGGAGTTTGTAGTATCAAGCACTTTATTGTCAACAAGACTAGAAAGGTTCTATATAAATCCAGTATGTTTATTGTTTTCTTCATTTACATGTAAAAAAAAAAATTTAAATCGAACCTAGCATATCGTAACC
The DNA here is from genome assembly GCA_028564865.1 of Zenarchopterus dispar. Taxonomy (NCBI): domain Eukaryota; kingdom Metazoa; phylum Chordata; class Actinopteri; order Beloniformes; family Zenarchopteridae; genus Zenarchopterus; species Zenarchopterus dispar. The sequence continues at coordinate 316 of JAOWBL010002273.1, forward strand.
AACAGAGAAAAAAATAACACTCTGATTTATTATGAGAACTCTATTGTTTAGATGAATGTTACTAGTGCTAGGTAACAACACTGCTGTTCAACCTCTACATGGATCCTCTTGATCAGATCATACATGACAACAATGTCCACAACTATGCAGATGATACCCACCTTTACTTGGTTCTTTTACCAAATGACTTTGCTCCATCAGACTCACCCTGTCAGTGTTTCCAGCTCGTGAACATTTGGATGTAATCAGTCGTCCTCTAATTAAATCAAGATAAGACGGAAATAATTCTGTTTGGTAAGACAATAGAACAAAAGTTGCTGCTTGAGTCCAGAGGGCTCAAGATAAAAACCCCGGTTAGAAATCTTGAAGTTTTCAGACCTGAGCTTCAGGAGCCACATCAAGACTGCAACTTATACACCTTTGTATCACCTCAACAATATCAGCAGTCAGAAATCTGAGGTTCAGAGCAAATTTAGAGAACCTTACTTCTGCTTAAAAAAAAGAGAGAGACAACTTGAACACATCCAGAACCCTGCTCCAAGAGTTCTAACAAGATCCAGGAAAACTGAACACATTGGTTCTGTTCAGAGATCTTTCCACTGGGTACCAGTTACCTGTAGAAGTGTTGTTATTAGTTTATAAATTAATAAACAATATGGTGCCAGAGAACATTTCTGATCTTCTTGCAGACCAAGTAGAGCTCTGACACCCTTAGGAACCAGTCACCTAAACCCAGAAGAACCACAAATTAGAACAAAAGGAGAAAATGCATTTAGCTACAAACTGCACACGGATGGAAAGTCCAAAACCGAGTGGGAAATAACCCCCCTCCCGCATCCCAAACCTCAGGGTAGTTCATGGCTACATGTCTCTTTATATAATTCAAGTTCAAAGATCATAAATCTCTCTACATTTACGACAACAGTAAGTGATAGCTGCTCGACTAGCAGTTCAGCAACTTTTCACATCATTATTTTTTCAGTGTCTGTTTATTACTCTTTTCCTTGAAAACTTTAGGCACTAAATGTTGTTTCTAGGAACTTCTTTGATCGATTTATCCTTTTTCTCTGGGTTTTTATGACCCACTTCATAAGACTTAGTTGTCTCATAGCTATGTCCACTCAATAATTAAGAGACTCTGCACACACATTAGTAACAATTCACTTTACTTTTATCTATATAAAGCCAAGAAACAAGTTATGTCTAGGTATTTAGGTCGTAAAGATTTGAGAGAAAAGCAGCACGATCAGTGAGTTGAAGGATTTGGGTTGAAGACAATGTTCAGCCAGTAGCCACCATCTACTGAGCCTTCAAAGCTCTGCAGTCTGGTCTCAAAACCCAACAGCTGAGAAGGCCGATTAATCCGTTTCACTTGTTGTCTTTATGAGTGTAGGAGTGCAGAGTTGTCCCCCGCTAGACAAAATATTGCTGACTTTTATCACCTTAACCACACTGGTTTACTGCGTCATAATCAGCCTTTTTCTAGCGGTTTGAGGAAATGCAAATGCTAATGTGAAATATTTCAAAAGTAGTTCTCAAAAAGCCTCTTCTTCCCCATAATGGCCATGATTTAATTTTCAAATTTGACAGTGGTCATGCTTTATTTCTGAATCTGTCCACAGGTATGAAGTAGTTGGCTAGATGTAGGTATGTGCATGGTCATAGATCATCAAGGGCATTTTTTCAGCTCAAGACATGTCACAACAAGACATTAATGATGGCTAAATTCAACCAGCAGGGAAATCCAGCATCTGTGCATGTTGGTTTATTGTCCAAATTCCCTGCTGGGCTAAAAGGAACTCAGTCATAGTTTTAAAAATCGATTGTTATACCTGTGCTTTTTATGCAGATCATTATGTTTTCTGAGAAAAAAATGTTTATATGAATTTGTGATATTTCAACACAGTCACTCATCGTGTTGATTTTTGAGACTTTAGATGTGGCGGTACAATCTCAGATGTGTTTTCTCCACTGATTGGTTAATTTTATGGATCATTAAATATGAATAAACAGCTGGTCTCAGTTCCTGCTGTACATACATGTATGTATGTATCTCACGCAAAGGAAGGAAGGACTTCAAAATGCAACGAAACCTCATGAGCCAGAGGCGATCAGTATGAAACTGAAACAGGGTTTTCGGCAGATGAGCCAAGAACTGGAGAGTCCAAAATGATAAATCAAAAGGAAAAGCCTGAAAGCAAAACAGAAAAGCAAGGCCTCTCTGGAAGACAGCCCAGAAGCCAAGCAGACAAGCAATAAAAGAAGAACTTCAAAGAGGCTGGCAGGAGCCTGCTCTGCAGCAGGAACCCCTCCAAGATTTTTTACCATCTGGACGGTGGTGACAAAAGACCTCCCCCAGAGGTCAGCGACAAATAGAAAACCTCTCACCAAGCTGGGAAGAAAGCAGCAGCAGAGGCAGAATACCAGCTCTGGACATGTTGTTTCTAGGTGTGGAGGGCAATGAGCAGGACTAGGAGAACCTGGCAGGGATGCTTCACAAACCTGATACTAACAAAAGCCCAAGCCATTCACGTGTTGATGAAAGGAGAGGCGACTCAAGACCTCGTGGACACTGATTCAGGTATGGGAGAGACCACTAGCAACAGACTCGGGAATTAGGGAAAAGATAGCTCGCTTTAAACTAGTATCTGAATATGTCTTTGTATCGTCTAACACAGCAAAAGTTGGGTTAACTGACCTCAGGAACTGCTGGATTCAAAGGTGTGTTGCAGAGACTGGTAAGGCATCACTCAACCATGGCATCTTTACACAAACTAAAGGTGTCACCAGCTGTTTGGGTACGAGGCATGGACTGTGAGACTGGCGGAAAGGTGACAACCCCCTCTAAGATAACTATGAGGTGGCATCAACCAACTTACGCACTGTAGAGACATGGCTGACTAATTCAAAAACAGTAGTAGTGGTTGGAGGTCTTGGCATGGGGACAGGGTGTTGGCTGGAAGCTGAGAAGCTGGGAAGAGCATTTACCACAACGGCGTTTTCTTGACGAGGCATGGCTGCTGACGTGTGATTCATTGTCATGTCACAGGCGATTATTACAGATACAGTGCGGCAGCATTAAGCTGCGGCGTGTTAAGTAAATTTTAAATTGCATAATTGAAAAATAGGAATTTTTCTATATTTTCGCCCTAAACATCTGAGTTATTGGCCATTTCTGTCCATTTCCTCAAGACATTGGCGAAGTTCTTAATGATAGATGAAAGTAAATACCTGTGACCGTTAATCCCTTCAATTAACATCGATTGGAGAGAGGTGACACCAACAAAGCTGCAACTGAAAAAGATTAGGATTTCTCCGTCTGTGATGTTACGGCCATTTTGCCTGCATCACACTTTGAGGTGCGAAGGGTGCAAACCCTCATCAAGAAATAGTTCTCATACAATTACTATTAGAATTCGCTAACCTGGCAATAAGAGCTGGACGTTCCCGACTCGAAATCATCAGTTCTCTGACATCCTCGGTCTGAGCGCTTCCTGTTTCAAGGCAATTTCTAAACTTACATTCACTTTTCATAGTCATTTCGAACCTCGCCATTATGGCCTCCAAAACGCAAGCACAAAAATGACACCGGAGCTTTCAAGTTGGAAGTCATTTCATGTGTCCGAAATAACAAGGAAGGGCAGACCAAGGTTACCAGGGAGTTATCTATTGCAGAGTCTACTATCAGAGGGTGGTTAAAGAGCGTGGACAAGCTGTGGGTATTCGTCAAGGACATGGACTCTGATGTGGGCCTGGCCAGGAAGTGGACCCGTCTTGGGGATGACCAGCGTATACCATTTATTGATTTTTTTATGTCTTCTCAAGCGATAATAGAAATACATGTTAATGATTTAGAACGTACAAAAAGAAAATGGCAGTTCGTGGACCACCAAACTCACGACCGGCCTCTCCTTGGACCCCCAACATCACGGCTTAACGCTGCTGCACTGTAGTACAAAATAATACAGAATATTACCTGAGCTTAACCTGAAATGTTAGTATTTTTAAGCTTTGGATTCAGGTTTGTGTTTTCAATGACCATCAAATGATTCAGCGGCCTGGATTTATAGTTCAATTGTCTAGTTTTAAAGTGCAAATGATGGTTTTACCCCCAACAAGTCACCGTGGGTCCAAGTTAGGCTCCGCTAGTCTTCGATTCAGTTCTGGCAGCACTTGTAACAACATTTGAATTGAGGATCCTGGCATAGTGTACATGGTCTCTCTGACCTCCCAAGAAGGAGTTAACATTTTTCAACGCTCACGAGGCAAATGACCTTCTAAAAAAAGCAGTGGAAGGAGGAGTTTTACAACTATGTCAGAGGTCACGGAGGTTCTCATAGGAAAGAATCAAATTCCCGACGTATTGCATGAGTACACAAAAGCAAGTGGAAATGAGACGTAAGACACCAGTAAGATATCAGTTATCCAGCATCTGAGACACTTTTTTTTTTAATTGTGATAAAGTACCATCAGATGTTATATTGGAGTCACTGTGATGTCACCTCACACCTTGGTTTGTGGAAAGCTACACTGGTCTTTCTGCAGCCAATCACGACCAAGTTGTCCCCTACAACACCAGACATGAGTGCAACCTTTTCGCGAGACCACTTCAGTACTTTCCTTTAATAATTATATAAAGATTAAGTTCAACGAGGGAAGTATTGCTTCTTATGTAAAATTTAAAATGAATAGATTCATGGATATGGGCTCAGGGCGTTGTCCTGCAGCTAACACCACATACCTGCTTGTCATCACAACTCCTGCCACTGAGCCACACCTGTTCTGTATTTCTTCAGCAGGTACTTAAGCCTTGTGTGACCTCCCATCAGGCGCCAGGTTGTCGTCCACCTTGTACTGGTAACACTCTCCAGCTTTTAAGCTAGTTTCATATCATTTATTCGTTCAGGTCTCGTCTGTTTGCCTTATCAGGATCCTTGTTCGTCTACCAGTCATCCCACTGGAGGTCCTGGTCCATTTATCTCCTCACCACTCCACCCAGCCCTCACCTGATCCAACTAGCTCGCCATCACCATCTCATCTTGAAGTAACTTGAAGTTTGTTTACATTCTTCCATAGGTGCAAAATTACATAGTCACAAAACTTTGGTTACTTAAGCAGTTTAGCAGCGTTTTGTTTCTGTAGCATCTAATCCCAACATCCTGCACTACATCGGACAAAGTCGTTTTGAATCTTAAAACTTGGACTGAACATCAGTCTCTTTTCCCCCTCTTCTTTAATTACTTTCTTCTAACCTTTCATGGTGTCCACTGTACCACTGTGAGCTAACTTTATCATTGTTAATGGACCGATTCCTCCTTCCACCTGCCAGCTCATCGGACTCTCCATCCTCCTGCCTCTACACCTTGTCTTCAATAAACATCTTTTACTTGTGCAGCAGTTGCAGTTGGATCCTATTTCTCATTCCTACACAACACACTTTATTAAAAAAAAAACAAACAAACAATATCAACTCCATAACCATTGCAAGAAAAATGACAGCTTTGATAACTAGGAATTAGATTCCTTTTTCCATCCTGTGTAAAGTTTTTGATGACAGATTGCACAATCTTCTATGGAAATATTGTAGAATTCAGATTTCTAACATCTCTTAAATGTGTTGTGTTGTATAGTTTTTAAAAAGTCCTTCTTCATGTTGTTAAATTGAAAAAGACCCACTCATGCATTTGAGGAGTGGGAGTCAGCTTGGAGATATGAACTCTCCCAGTCTCTGGCCAGGGGTTTCCTCCTGGTTGGATATGGTGAAAACATGTCCCTCAGAGAGGTTTAAGAGAGCACGCTAGGAAGATACCTGAACCACCTCAACTCCTCGGGACGGGGAGGAGGAGGAACTCTGTCCAGAAAGTCTCCTGAATCATTCAAACAAGCACAAACAGGCTTCCAGAGAAAAGTAAACATAAAAGTGTGCAAACTCTTCAACAAACAAAACAGGAAGGTTTGTTTTGTGTCATATAATAAACAATTCAGTAATTTAAATTACTTTTAAAAACTTTACACGTGGTCATCAGAAGTGTGAGCTGGACATGTCATAACTGGATATTCTACCTTACTTAAGTTGCCTTGTTGCTGAAATGTGCTATACAAATAAACTTGCCTTGCCTTTTTAAAATATCAGTTTATGTCGAAAAGGGCGTGCTCGGGCATGATCAGACCACGCGCAAGTGTTTTCTTTTTGGGTGTACTTAACATTATTGTTTAAACTATGAAGTGAGCAGGCATTCAGCTTTACAACAGACATATGGACACTCAGTGTGTTTAAATGTCAAAATATGACCAGATCAGTACTCAGTATTGGCCAATATGCAAAACCCAAGTATCAGAATTCGTATCTGAAAGAAATAAAATGGTACCAGAACATCTATAACTGAATGTCTAATGGAACGCACAAACAAACAAAGCCCAAAACATAACCTTGAGGCACACCACAGGTATTGTCCGTGGCACAAATTAAGAATTAAAAATCAAAAATCACACTGAATTCACTCTGCTGCTGCCTTTTTATCATAACTTGCTGCCTCCAGGTACACTTATCGAATAATTACAAACACCACAGAGCACTGGAGCACATCCAACCAAACCAGAAATAAACCTCATCAGGGTGTATTTATGTACCTGTGAGAGGAAGAATTAAAATATTAAACATTATGTGATTGATATAATACTAGTCAGGCTCTGACTTCTTTCTCCCATAGCACCTACTGGAGGCAAGTATGATATTCATTGCCAGGAATCAATAGCAGTATTTTATACATTTACTTGAGTGGTTTATAGCTACCCCTATTTTTTTTTTTGTCCATCCACTGATTACAAATACCCATTTCAATTTTATTCACGGTCGCCAGAGTGCGTTTAAGTCTATCTCAGGCGTCAGTGGGTGAAAGGTGGTGATACATCCTGGACAAGCTGCCAGGTATTTTCCAGTTATTTATTTTTAGTTTTACTTTCATCTTACCAGGAAAGGACATTCAGAACTGATTCTTATTTACAATGCTTCAGTCAAAAACAAGACTTGGTTTTGGGGATTAGTAGCGTGATAAATTGTGAAGACCAGTGTTGTACTTGGGCACACTTGCTGGATGTAGCAAATACAGAGGTGAGTGTCCAAGGAGAGTTTTGTAGACAAGGGTGAACGAATGAATATTACCACAAGTATGTAAGGAAGGCCATCTGACCAGAGAATAAAGCTTACAGTGGTGGGCTCTGAACGGAGCATTAGCAAATCGAATTGCAGAATACCAAATTTTGCTTTGACCTTTGGCTGTGATACATTGATATGATGTGAGAAAGACAATAGTTACATCTGTGGTTGTGAAGTTCATGGTCGATAGAGGGACGCTGCCTCTGTGACTGAACCACACAACTACAGTTTTTTTTGGAATTTAAGGACAAGTTTAGGTTAGTAAAGACCTGTTGTATTTTACATTTAAACACTATATTCGAGAGACTTAATTTCATCAGGACGAGGATCAAAAGCAGATAAGATTGTGTCATCTGCATACAAGTGGATAAGAGCTTTACTAACAGTTTGAGAAATGTCATTTATTGATAAAGCAAAAAGTGGTGGGCCAAAAATGGAACCCTGTGGGACACCTGATGGGATATGAAGAGGTTAAGAAAGGTGGAGATCTAACTTTACTTTTTGCATCCTGTTGCCAAGATAATTTGAAAACCATAGTAGTGACTAACCAGGAATTCCCAGGTGAGTGGCCTTTATAATCTGCTTTGCAGGTGATTGGTGTGAAGTTCAAAAACAGAGTGGACTTCAGGATGTTAATCTCTGCCTCTTGTAGATGATATGATCCATCTCCAGGTTAGGAATGAGGTGCCAAGTAACTCGGGGTCTTTTTCACAAGTGGGGGAACACTTGAGGGTGAACTTGACAGGCAGATTGGTACAGGGTTTTCAGTAGTCCAGACTCTGGACTTCCCTTCAGACTCAAACACTACATTTAAATGCATCCCTGGAAATCCAGTCACATGTGGGCAATGCTAATGCAACGTCTGCACATATTCTGAGACGGATTCACATTCAAGGACGCATTTGATGGTAGTCTCGGACACTTGTGTCCCCATTATCTTTGTCGTTTGAACATGAAAGCATCCTGGGATAGATTGAGGAGACAAGCTAATAAACTAACGTCCTTAGCTTAGGGCATAAATCCCCGAAATTCTGCACCTGAATGACCACAATAATCTTTGCCAGGTTTTTCGAAGTATGTTTTACAATTTGACATGTATCGCACATATTCTATGTTAGATAACGTTTGAAAAAAAAAAAAAGGTTTTTGATGGATTTTCTTGGCCTTGGTTTTCAGATGTGGAAGGATTATATGTCTTGATTGGGCAGGAAGTGCCTTGGTATCCTCCTGGAGAAGGTGACTGGAAAGATGAAGGTCTGGACCTCTCTGAGATAACCCTGGATAAGCAAAAGTCACTGGGTTGGACCGGACTAGATTAATGGATTGATGGGTGGGATATATACTCAGAACATCACATCACACACCTGTAAGACGTACCTGTTTAAGCCCCGCCCACTGAGAAATCATTAAACAAGATATAAATAAGAATGAAAATAATCACAGAATCATCAAGAAAAAAAAGAAACTTTAAACACAAACTTGTTTTCTTTTTTATTAAAGAAAGAATAAATTACAATAAGACATCAATGTATAAATAACTCCACATAATACTGGAAATTATGCCTCAGATGTGTCACAGCAACTTTGCAGAAAAAGTGGTCATTAAATAAATGCTCATGGTGAAATTATAGTGACGTACAAGACTGAGATGTGTTCCAGGCGTTAAGACAGCAGTGCTTTATCTTATCACAGATCAGTTTAACGTTACACATCACACCTTTCAGGTAAGCTGACGCGGAGGTGCAGAAGTGATCGGTTGTAAGCGAACAGGCCGTATGGACACAAACATGCACATTCAAACACAGATAGCGAAAGCTTTGTAACACTCACTTTTTTTTTTTTTTGCTTGATTTACCTTTGACTGCACGAAAATCACAACCATTGTTTTTATTATTATTATTTATTTTTTGCACGTCATATAAACATCATGCGAACATGAGTGACAGTTAAACTGATGGTTATATTGTTCTGCATTTTTGGCTTCTTCCACGTCAGACTGCACACGTCAAAACAGTATAAATGCTGAATCCGGATAAACATGTTTACAACTCAAGTGCTTCTCACGGGGGTGATGTTAAAGTTGTTTTTTTTTTTTTTTTTTGTAAACTCGACACGGAGAGATATGTTGGCAACCACGGAACACAAGCTGGGTAAACGTCATCAAACCCGAGCAGTTGGAGCGCTGAGGCAGACGCAAGTTTAACGCTGCGGTATGCTGCCACCAAGTGGCGAGACGGAGGAACTGCGCCCCCAAATCTGCTGTGCTTTAAAACGTGCACAGTTGTTTAGTAACCTGCTCTTCTGTCACCTGCCGTGCAAAAACAAGAAACTGGCGACATGGAGATTTATTTTGAGTAAAAAAAAAAAAAAAGGTACCAATGAGGAAATACTGATTAAATAAAACACTGCAATTAATTTAAAAGCCAGTTGTCTTTTTAAGTTGAAAAACATGTCACACAGTCCATCTGAATCTATGATGTTTATCTTAGATTTTAAAAAACATGCACGGCGTAGTTGCACTTTTAGCGCAGTGGACAAAAACAGTAAAACGCACTGAAGCCTTTTTTCCTCCAGAAACAATTTTTTTTTTTTTTTCTCCGAGTGGATTCCCCCAGGTACTAACTCTGAGCACTTGTGCACTATTTTGTTGCATTTCAGACGCGACTGATATTGCAGGTTTGGTTGTTAAAACAGCAAAAGCTTGTCATGTTGATCGATCCCTGATAACAGTGAAACCACAGTTTAAAATCATCGATCCCGTCACGGCCAGCGGCAGACCCGGCTCAGTTTCACTACTAAACAAGAACTATAACGTCGTATTAAGAACACCTACTATTTTTTCTCTAAATTTAGTTTTCTGCTTAAATGTAAAACTAGAAAAAAAAAAGTCTCTCATACACTTAAAAACGTGGCATGTCAAAGCTTGCACTACCTGATTGATGAGGATTGATGATATAAAATATTGATTTTTGTTTTTTTATGGCACAAATGACTTTCCTTGCTTCAAAATATTTGATCTGTCAATGATATGTTTGATGGTTCACGTGGCGATGAAGGTCATGGCAGGAGTGGGAGGAGCTTCAGCAGGAAATGACACCAATTTTTACAGATTGAAGGTTTTCCCACTCGGAGGCGGAAACTGAACATTTTCTAGCTTCATTAACGAGCTCCATTGCACAGATTTTTACTTTTCTGAACGATTTCCTCTACCGGCTGACTACAGGTTGCTTTCCTGGGTGTCGCTGGAGGAAATGGGGTGCAGACCGCCGTTCTCGTTCAGTCTTTTGGCACGGTACGTTTCGTAGTGGATGTTGTGGGTCACTTCCTTCAGATCCTGGAGGTGAGACCTGCGAAGGAGCAGCGTTACCAGAAACAAGGAAACATCTGAAATACCTTTTTTTTTTTTAGAGAGAGAGAAATTATTCAATAAAAGTTGAGCCGAAAAGAAAACGAACAATGATGTGGGTAAATACTAAGCACCACGTTATCATCAGTCAGTCGCGTCTTTGTGGAGGAATTTGGACCGTTTTGTCCAACGATGCTTCAGTTCATTGAGGCTGATGGGAATTCACCCGTTCACAGACCTCAGCGTGGGTTCGGGTCTAGATGTTGACCTGGTCGTCCTAAAACCTTTCGTTTCTTTTATTTTTCTGTTATTCTGTTGTAGATTTATGAGTCAGTTTTGGTCGTGTTGCCGACTGCTGACCTCACGGTTGTCCAGAGAAGTTCACCGTCGCTGTGAAACAACCGCCAATCATCCTTCCTCCACCACCGGCCCGACTGTCGGCGTGTTGATGAAATACTGTATTTTCCGTCTGTGCTTAAAGTTAAAAAAACGTCACTTTGATCTTATCCGTCCATCAAATCAGAGGTCGTTGTCCGTCTGAAGTTGCTTTTGATAAACACTACGCCGCCATGTACTTGAGTCGGGATTGTCTTTTCTTTTAAGACTTTCTCATATTTTATAGATTAAACTATAACTTAATAAACAATTAAGCACTCATCCTACTTCATGTTACTACTTTTGTTTTTTTGTCTTTTTTAAAATCACAAATGTGAATTATACAGCATCGTTGGCTGTAAGTCGGACTCGTTTCCCGTGGGGGGTTGACCTTTGACACCGGTTCTGTTCATGACTTTTATGGACAGAATTTCTAGGCGCAGCCGGGGGATAGAGGGAGTCCGGTTTGATGGCCTCAGAATCGGGTCTCTGCTGTTTGCAGATGATGTGGTTCTGTTGGCTTCATCGGGCCAGGACCTTCAGCTCTCTCTGGAGTAGTTGGGATGAGAATCAGAACCTCTAAATCTGAGACCAGGGTCCTCAGTCAGAAAAGGGTGGAGTGCCCTCTCCGGGTCGGGGATCAGGTTCTGCCCCAAGTGGAGGAGTTCAAGTATCTCGGGGTCTTGTTCACGAGTGAGGGAAGGATGGAGCGGGAGATCGATAGGTGGATCGGTTCTGTATTGGTCCGTCATGGTGAAGAAGGAGCTGAGCCAAAAGGTGAAGCTCTCGATTTACCAGTCGGTTCCTACCCTCACCTGTGGTCACCAGCTGTGGGTCGTGACAGAAAGAATGAGATTGTGGATACAAGCATGAGTTTCCTCCGTAGGGTTTCTGGGCTCTCCCTCAGAGATACGGTGAGAAGTTCATCATCCAGGAGGAGATCAGAGTAGAACTGCTGCTCCTCCACATCGAGAGGAACCAGATGAGGTGACTCAGGCATCTGGTGAGGATGCCTCCTGGACCTCCCTGGTGAGGTTTTCCACCTACTGGGAGGAGACCCCGGGGAAGACCCAGGACACGTTGGAGAGACTATGTCTCTCAGCTGGTCTGGGAACATCTTGGGATTCCTCCAAATGAGCTGGGTGAAGTGGCTGAGGAGAAGGAAGTCTGGGTCTTCCTGGTTAGACTACTGACCCACGACCCGACCACGGATAAGTGGAAGGAGATGGATGGATGTGAATTATTTTTGAAAAACTGAAAGTGGATGATGCCATGTTGCATGCTGGGACATGAGTGAAAGACTCTGCTGTCTGAAGATGCTGCTGTTATGAACAAGTTAGCTTCTGTATGAAGAAAGGAAGATGATGTAAGAAGGCGAGGAAGGTAGGTGACATCACAAAGGGGTTGTTTAAAGACGGAGGTTCATGTCCTGGACAGAAGTTACTGACTCTGATGTAAAATAAAGATTTCCTCTAAACTTGTGATGGACACATCTCAGCAGGACATCAACTTCATCTTCTCTGCGCTGAGATGCTGAGCATCAACGTCTACAACATGACAGATCTGTAACCGCCTCTTCAATCCATGTATAAGATGATCTTACCTGATCAGGAAATCCCGAAGTTGAGCAAACTCACAATGATTTGGATTTTCAACTGAAAATAACAAAAGAAAACATCATCTCATCATCTCCAGGACAAAATCGTCTGACAGGACCTTCCAGCGGGCGGCAACGCTCACCCTCTACGATTCCCCAGGCGGTCTTCCTGCCCAGAACTCGTTTTCCGTTCACTTGGTATTCTTTATCGCTCCCCACCACGGCGAAGGGCATCGTTTCCTGCGGAGGGACGCATTTCAACACGACTCAGCAAACCAGACACAAGTGCTCCCGGTTTATGAGACGAAACAAGTACATAACACGCCTCGCCGCCCCGACAGACCTGCAAGAGGAGGCGGTGACGGTTACGAGTGGGGTGGGGGGTGTCACTGGACCTGTGAGGTGGGGAACAAACAAAAAACAGGGGCGCTCACTCTGATCTTGTCGTTGTCGCTCTTGTCCTCCATGTCGTCGTCGAACTCTTTCTGCGGGTAAAACTCGATGCCGCCCATCTCCAGCTCCTTCCGTACCTACGAGATGAAACCAAAGCAAAGAAACTGAAACAAACAAAAACAAAAACAAAACAAACAAACAAAAAACAATCCAGAGAACAGAAACATGAGACGTGGCGGTGGTGGGAACCAACACCTGACCAGATCGATTTGTTCTTCACAGAAATCATCTAGTTCTTCTTCTTCTTCTCATCTGTGATCTTCTGATAACGTCCAGGGAATATCGTAGAAGGTTTCAGGAGGTACGTCAGTGTAGACGAGTCACTCCAGAAACAGTACTTCAAAAATCCACGCTAGAACTTCAGGTCAGTATCAGAACAGATCTTCATCCACATACACGAAACAAATACAGTCAGTGGCTGAAAACTCTGGTGGAGAAAACGTTGGCCAAAGGTCTTAAAGGCTTTCCAGAGCTGCAGGTTCAAACTGATACTGGATCTATCAAACTGATACCGGATCTATCAAACTGATACCGGATCTATCAAACTGATACCGGATCTATCAAACTGATACTGGATCTATCAAACTAACACCGGATCTATCAAACTGATACCGGATCTATCAAACTGATACCGGATCTATCAAACTGATACCGGATCTGTCAAACTGATACCGGATCTATCAAACTGATAATGGAT
>JAOWBL010002274.1:0-13939 GCA_028564865.1 Zenarchopterus dispar
TATATATATATATATATATATATATATATATATATATATACATATATATATATATATATATATATATATATACATACTTAGATAAAGACAGACAGATTGATGTGTATATATGTACATATGTACGATCCATCTGGACATCATGATACCAAACAGCAGAGTGACAACTTTAAACTCTTTAAATAGTCAGACTGACTGAAGACAACAGATATTTTTTAGAGGACACACATTAGTTTAACGCATCACCATGCTCACCTTAGTTTACATCTTTTTTTTAGGACTACCGGTAATTTGTCCTGGCCAGTTTCATTCATCTTTTTTTTTTTCAGGATTCTATTGAACCAAACTTTTAAAGAAATGCATAATTTTCATTAGTCAATTTTCATCAAATTATCTTTTACTACTTTTGTCACTTTCAAGATATTTTAGTGACTACTGTGAGTTTTTCTTTCTTAAATGGAAACCAATAAATTTGTCTATGTGTATTACCAAAAGCACCACAGTCTACCTTTGGTTGATTTACAATAATAATAATAATAATAATAATAATGATTTGTGATCTGATCACTCAAATGAACTCTATAGGAACAGGATCTCAGGAGGAGAAGTAGTCTCATTACCAATGTTAGTAGTGCCAGCAGAAGAGCGCCATATGGTGACTAGAAAAGCCCTGTTATTGCACGAAGCTAAAATGTCAGCACTGGTTTGCAGAATCTCACACAGAAGTCTTCTTTGCAAAGAACCAGCAGTGGCTTTTTCTTCCCTAGTGGTTTTGAGGTTAACTCAAAATGTGCCCCAAGAGGGTGGAGATGGTTCCAATTTAGGTTCACTACCCTTCCATGGTCGAGTGAGTGTCGTGAGAGTGGAGTCAGAGCAGCTCCAATCCAATCTTACTGAGACCAAAAGACCAAAAGAATTTGAGTTGCTTGTCAGCATTCAGTTCATTCTTAAAGCATGCACTGCTGTTACTACACACACAGCAGAAGAAAACCAGAAGAAATCTTCTTAGCTCTAAAAAGAGCATTGCAGATTATCTTTTACAAAGGTGCATCTGAAAAAGCCAATAACGTCAGGACAATGCCCCTCTGAAACTTGAGACAAAAGTGCAAACATTTAGAGCACATCAACCCAGCTATGACAAGCACAGTGGTGAAGTGCAACATCAAAACACAATGAGAGTAATTACAAGAAAAGTTCATAAATAAATTGACCTAAAAGGCTCTGTAGAACCATGTGGTTGTTGCGGTAGAAAGGTGATCATTTGTAGTTGTCTTTCATCCACAGAATGCCTCTGTAGACCAGACTTCTAGAGTCAAATGTGAGGCCACCTGGCTTCACTGGTTTCTACATACACATTTTTCTTATCATTATGAAAACATTGGATAATTAAGAGATAAAATTGGATAAGATGCATTTTTATTTATTTATTTATTCATACTGTATTATATATTTATTTTAATCATGGGAGTGGTACAGACTATGGGGTTCAGACCTCAACGTAACTTTGGGTGTTTTCCCACTGACACCCTTTAGGTCGACCCAAAGGCTGTCTTGACACAACTACGGTCAGCTTGTGTCAGTGTGAACACAACAGCCGCAGTGTGGTGCCCCTTGGGTGGTGTCGGTGCGAATCAAAGTGAACGCTGGTTTGGTCCGATTGTGATGTGAAAGCTCCAGGACCCTGACTCAACCCAACTCCAGGCTGATTCAGCATGTTTGATCTTAAAAGGCTTCCACAGACAGCTAGGTGGCACGCTGTGCTTTGTGAAGGAGCACACAAATATTCAAGTAAACACTCTACGTGCGGGTTCTTTCTGTTATAAACATAAGGTTACTGTAATAGTTTAGCTTTCAGGTTGACTGCATCTTATTAGTTGAGCAGCGGCACGGCTCAGCCACCTGACCCGTAATTCGTCTTGTTTTATTGAATTATTCTTTTATCTATTCATAAATATAAAAATTGTTGATAATTTATTAAATAATCATGAGAACAAAAATCAAAAAGTAAATAACATCCTAGTAAAGTTGGAAAATGACTGTCCTGCAAAGAGTTAATATTATCTGATGGTGATACGCAGTAAATTCAGCAGCTGTGGAATGAAAACACAGTACAGTGAAAAGACAACAGCAGTGTGATTCTTTCTCAATTTGAGAGGATATTTTCAAAAGTTTATACAATAATGACACTTATGTTGGCGGTGATCCGTTGCATTTTATCTGTGCGGCAGCGACAACAAGGTTAACAGCACCGACAACATTGCTGCAGCAGTGTCTGAAAATTCAGTCAGCTGACGAACTTGGGTGGACTACATAACAACTAGTCCACTCGAGTTCTATGGGGTGGTTTCAGGTCAAGAGGCATAAGCACAGAGGACTGATCTGGTGCTCTTGCTGCTTTAAGGGCTTCAGTCACAGACAGCAGAGCCATTTCAGTGGAATGGACCTTTTTCAAACAAGACTGATTCATATCACGGAGGCTATTTTGTGTGAAGAACTCCATGACCTTTTTAGAAACTGCTTGTTCCATAACTCTGGAAAAGATGCAAGGAGAGTGAGGGTCGTTTTAACCGTGGCATGACCGTAACTTGTTTGATGGAAATGTGCCTGAGGCAAGTGAGGAATTTCTTATCCTCGTGACTGCTGGCACAGCTGCCGGCACTACGCCTTGGAGCAGGTTTGAAAGAACAGTGTCCTGCAGACAGCTAGTAGGACTACTACCAGGGAGTAGTTTGGATACCTCACACTCCGGGAGAGGGGACAATGCTTTGCACTGCCGGTTGGGGGAGTGAGGGAGGAACTTGTAGTAGGACTGCTACATGCAATGTTTGTAGGAGCCTTGCAATCATAATAATATTATTAATAATATATTTTATTTATTGGCACCAAGGTACAAGAAGACATAACAATCACACAGGGTAATGAAACATAAAACAGCAACAATAAAATAATTAGTAAAAAACTACAAAGAATAAGTAATTTTAAAAAGATGCATCTTTAGTAGGGATTTAAAAGTCTGAAAAGAGTTAGTTCTGTGTATGTGACATGGGAGATAATTCAGGAGACGGTGGGCAGAGCAGCTAAAGGATCTGGAGACTATGGTGACCACATGAGCAGATGGAGCTGTGAGCTGGATGGAGGACAATGAGCTGAGACTCCGAGATGGTGCGTTGATGTGTAAAGGTTCACATAGATAGTGGGGGGTGGGGCCTTGATAGTGGGGGGTGAGGCCTTGAACGTATATAGCAGAATCTTATACTGCAGGAGCGATTTCATCAGAAGCCAGTGAAGCTGCTGCAAGACAGGAGTAATAAGATCAATGGAGGGTGTTCTTGTGGAAATGCGGGCAGCTGAGTTTTGGACTAGTTGAAGTTTGATGGATTTGAGAGGAAGACCAGAGAGAAGGGAGTTACAGTAGTCCAGACGAGAAGTGACAAGAACATGAACCAAAGTAGCAACGTTTGTAGGTAACAGTGATGGGCAAAGACTGTTGATATCTCAAAGGTCAAAGTAAGCAGAGCGAGTGATGTTATTGATATAGGATGTAAATGAGAGGGTGCTGTCAAGGATGACACCCAGGCTCTTGGCCTGCGAGGAAAGAGAAACAGTCCTATTGTTGATTGTGATTGAATAGCTTTCAGATTTTGAAAGAGTAGATTTAGAACCAATAAATAAAATCTCAGTTTTTTTCACTCTTGGATTTTAGGAAATTGCAGGAAAACCAGGATTTAACATTTGTGAGGCAGTCAATGAGAGAGGTGAGTGGAAGGGACAAAGACACTTAGAGCTGGCTGTCATTAGCATAACAGTGGAAGTTGATGTTAAATTTACAGAAGAGGTGGCCAAGAGGGAGTAAACAAATGATAAAAAGAAGTGTGCCAAGGACAAAACCCTGGGGAACGCCTGTAGTTACTGGAAAAGAGTGTTAACTGAAATTTTTCATCTGAATGAACTGGTATGATTTAACCCAGTTGAGGCACGTGTAATCTTTAGGAGTTGTGGGACTGGACGGGTCACTAACTTGTGTCTAAAAAAGGAAGCAAAGCTGTCAGCTGAGAGATTTGAGACAGGTGAAGGTAGAAGAGGGTTTAGCAGCGAGATGAAGACAGAAAATAGTTTGAGTACCTGTGGTACAGCTGATCTCAACATTTTAATAAGTTATATTTGCTTTACTGATGGCTGCTGGGAATGAGGCAAGGAGAGACAAAGTTTTTGGGTTGAGCAGGATTAGGGGTTCTGAGCCATTTCCTTTCTGCAGCTCTGAGACTGTTACAGAATTGAAGGTTGGCTTCAGTCAGACACAAGCAAGGCTGGGAAGAATGTACAGGTTTGGTGGATAGAGGACAGATTATCTAGACAAGAGCTCAGCATAGAGCTGAATGTCGTTACAGCAGCATCGACCTTAAGCGTGAAGAATACGTTAAGAGGAGCCAAGCAGGTGGGAAGCAAAGTGCGTGGCGGATAGCTTACAAAGGTTGCTGTGATAGACAGGTAGACTAACTAGTCTTTACCAAGCGCCAACCATGTAACTTCTGCTTAGAGGCTGATACAGAGCTAGAATTTGTTGCATTTCTTCAACTGGCTGCCGGCTGCAAAGTGAATCGATCTCCACTGACTCACTTTAACGTGGAAATGTTAAGATGTCCAACTTTAGAGCAGAAATAAACATATTTACAGCCTAGTTAAAAAAAACAAAAAACTTTTTGGTCTCAATTGTTTGATTTCATACCCATGACAACTCTGACAGTGGTGAATTCTGCTGTACTATGCCAGGAGAATTTATACAAATCAGTAACTTTATTTTTAAAACGATTAATTGACAGTCAGCTCAGCCAATGGCTTGGCACTGTCACCTCCTTATCCGTAAAGCAACCATCCGTTTGTACAGCACATCTGGCCTGGCTCATGTGGAGAATGAGGAGCAGTACGTCCAGTCTTTGGACTGCACTGAGGGTTGGCTGAAGGAGCTGCTAGCCAAAGTTAAGTTTGATTGATATATGGTGAGCGTGTTGCTGTTGGCTTCCTGAACAATATAATTGTGCCCCATAAGAAGAAAAAGAGGCCTCAAAACCTTCAGATACTAATGAGTCATGTGACTTCATGCTTTGTCCATTGTTTTTCCTTTTTTTTTTTTTTTAAACAAATTATGGTCTTTACATGAGTAGGTCTTCACACAAGTAGGGCTGATGCCCCTGCTGAGGCTCCAATGGTGGTAGTGCTATGATATAGATGCCGTTCAAGCCCAGCTGAGTGCACCCTTTTCCGGTTACCAACACAAAAACTCTGATTTAGGGGTCGGGGTCATGGCCACATGCCCTTACCTGCCCAGAGACTATTCACAACAACCGGTCAAAGTTTAAAGAGGGTGAGTTCTGTGATGACAGTGCTTGGTATAGTGGACAAAGTGAATCGAGCTAAAACGAAGAAATCCCTTATGCTACTTCTGGAATCTCCACACGCCCTGTGAGCATACAGGGGTTCAATGCATGTTACAAATACTTATGATTTCAGCTGCATGAACAGCAATACTTGACAGGACAGACACCTGTTTTTCTCTTTATGGGATGATTTGCATATCTTCAAAACCTTTATATTGGGCTGAAACACAGGAAAAAATCAGAATTTTCTGTGACTGCTTATGACACAATTGGGTGTGTTTAGGAGTTGCATGTATAGAGCTTACAGTACATATCTCAAAATAGCAATAAATCATGGCCTTGTAATCAATGGTTACCCAGGGGAATGAAAATTTGGGTTTGAGTAGTTGAAAAATCTCATGGAGTTATCCGATCGGACAAGTAAAAACACAGGAAAACTTTATTTTTCCTCACTAAAAATTGTGAGTTTTTTTCAAAGTAATTTTCCCTCACTGAAAACTGACTCATTTTTTTTTAAATCTTCTTTGGCTTTTTTAGATTAACTAATGCTGTGAGAACGATTAAGCATGATTTATCATCATACACACAGACTGAGATGAACTTAGAATCACAAGATGTGAGAAGAGTGTGTGAAGAAACCAGAGCATCCAGAGGAGCCAGAGAAGTAAGTTCTCGTTGTTATGACATCGCTGACTGTTGCACTCAAGTGAAATCTTTATAACACTACCAACAGAACCATGTTTTCCACGAACAAGAAGAGTAAATGAGTTTACCCCAGAGAAGAACATCCAGGAGGACTGAGGACAGCGATGACGCGGCCTCTCAGCTCATCAGCATGCGACTGCATTTCAATGACGATCACATCACCTCCACGCCTGTCAGACAATAAAACACAGCAAGATTCACTTCGTTATTACACAACACAAATGTACACAAAAAATGTAAAGATATCATTCCTCAAGTGTTATGGAATTTTAAATTCCATAACACTTTTAAGCAATTTTAACTAATGTAAACAGAAAATGTTTAGAATGCATTTTTCCTGGCTAAGTGAAATTGCTTTGGAGCAATAACTTCTATCACACCACTTTAAACAACTTTGTACTTAGAACTAAACTGAGTTTAGTGATGAAGCTGGCGAGAAAGCATGTTTCCAAATAGAAAACATTCAGGGCACTTCTTATATGGTCATTTCTAAACTTTTTGGTGTGCTGAACTGGAGACAGGGCCTGTTGCAGCAGGGCCCTGTTTCCAAACGTCAATCTAAGCTTGTGTCTTCATGCTGAGCCCAGTTATGCACCATTTTGTACCTGGGGATCCACAGAGTCCCATTCACTGGGAGCAGAGTAAAGGCTTGCAGATGAGGGGCGGTGGGGTTCATACTCTCCACCAAGTCCAGATCAGACATGTCGTTGGTGGATGTCTGCTGGTCCTGGCCCATGCCTGACTCCTCCTCATTTACAGAAAGTGCCACACTGTTTAGTAAGTGGGAGTCTAATGTGCTTGAAGCATCTGACTCTTTTCGCTCCGTAGAACAGTTAGATGAAATGGAGCAATAGTCTGTCAGTGAATCCTGGTGCTGGATGATCTGAGTGCCTGCTGCCTCACTGTAAAACAGTGTCACCTCCCCATTATGCCACTCCAGTGACTCTTTCTGATCCACAGCGTTGAGATCAGGGGTTGTCACCATGTCAACCCCTGAGGGACGCTGCACGGTGAACATGTCCCGTAGAGGATTGCTGTCCGAGCATCTGAAATCATAAACAAGGTCTTAAAAACAGCACTCAAGTCAAAACTCAGTGATGTTTCAGCTGAGAGAAAGGCCGTGTTTTCTAATGGTCAGCTATAAGAACTCATTTTTAGCTGTGGCCTTTACTCAAAATGAGACTTGAACTGGTCATCTGGTGGAAATGAGTGAAATGTATGTGTATGCATGACATCTCTAGATTTAGCACCTAATATGCTAAACTGGTACTGGTACGCCAATATCACAGAGAGCTTTTCCTCTACTAACTGCAGCGTTTTGTAATCAGCCTACAGTTAGAAGGCTGATGAGACCCGCTCAGTGTTTCTTCATTTGAAAGAATAGAAATCAACTTCTACTGTTGTTTTCTAGATGAAGGGCTGCCCATGGCAAACCCAACCAAGCTCCTTTTGGCTTCAGCTTAACAGTAATTTAAAATGATACTGGAAAACAAATATCCAGCCGTCCTCAGCCTGTTCACCATCAAGCACAAATATCTTCTGGAATACTGAGCTCCTTTCATCCTGAGGCATCTATTTCAATTGAATGTTTGACTGTTCAGCATCTGTTTCATTTTTTAATAAGAATAATAATAATCATTTTTATGTGTTAGTATATATCTCACGAAACACACTGGAATTTGTCCTCTGCTTTTAACCCATCACCAGTTACACCAGGAGCAGTGGGCTGCTGCAGCACCCGGGGAGCAGTTGGGGGTTAAGGGCCTTGCTCAGGGGCCCACAGTGGCTGACCTCTGTTACCAACCCAGGAGACTGAACCTGGGTGCTCCATGCCCAAACCCACCCCTATAACCATTAGGCCACCACCAATATAATTATTGCTGATCATGTAAAAATACATAAATAAAGCCAACTTGTTCTTAAAAGGGGGGTATTTTAAAGAGGATTACCTGCTTTCGGAAGAAGAATCAAGAGTTGTAAATTTTCTTTCAGTGGAGTGCAATGTCTGTCTTTAAACTCTATGTAAAGTACAGACAACTAATTTTTAAAAAAAGATTTTCAATCAGACAGATGAATATATAGGTACACTTTATAGAGTCGGGAAATTTAAGTGCTACAGCAGTAAGGTTAAGGCACAACAAAGTAAAAATATTCAAAATTTATAAGGAAATATATAAAAGAAAAGTGAAGGTTGGCTGGCAAAAGTTTGCAACCTGAGGACACGAAGAGGAACTAAAAGGCAGATCCTTTGAGCAACTGCTGAAAGACATTTGTCATGTGATATTTCCAGTGCCATTTACCAATAAGCAGGGCAAAAAGAGAAAAAAGGCATCCTATCATATGGTTCACATCCAGCTGATAGATGACGGATGCTGCAGATTACTCACATTTATGCTTACAGTCAGGAGTTTTAGACTCTGTTTCATAATGATGCTCTGACTCAACTCATAATCGATTCTATCTCTGCTTTACTTTTAAAGGGACTAAGCTGACATGTTCACAGATATTGATATTTGTGAGTGAAATGCATTTTCTACTGATCTACAGACCTTTTTCAAGAACACTGACAGTTCATATGTTTAAAAAAAAAAAGGCTCAGCAACAAATGAGCCAACAGGAGCTCACCTAAGACTTTCCTTTTAAAATGTTTGTGGCTTCATATTGTTCATTTATATCTGCTGCTTTGTGGGCTGTAAAGCTAATACTTAACGTCTTCATTTACCAAGTGAGCTTTATGAAACAATGCACAGGAAGTGAGTCTTGGCTGGCTTTCTGTCAACCCTGTGTATTCAGAAAGTTATTATTCGAAAGTCAAAAGCAGTCCAAATGATTAAAGTGTGACGATAATTCACAGATAGCCTCAAATATACTGTGAAACAATTGTGTAAAAATAAACTTATCAGTATCATAGAAAACTTTGTAATAGAGAGACTGTTTCAAAAATGATAAGTCTTTCATTTACAGTATTAAACAGTATTCCAATATTTTTTATTAGTCAGCTAATATGTGTGCAGTGTACCAAAGGTTATCTACTGTATCTGCTTTATAAATAACAATCAGCCAGCCTGGCTATCAATCAAGGGATAACAAATCCTATATTTAGTATAAAAGATCTTTATAATATTATTTGTCACAGACTTGCATGTGCACACAAGGTTCTTAAATATAATCACAATCCCAGGTCGTACATTTGAGGAGGGTTGCTCCGTTTCAGTACATTATTCAAGCTTTACTCACCGGTATGTGGCACAGAGCTCATAGGAGGCAGCGTGGTACAACAGAAGGGTGTTTGTGTGGTCATCCAGGGTCCAAACTCCTTCCTCTCCCCACAAACTGAGGCTTGTTGCCATGGATATGATGGAGGATGGTGGGGTGTAGGATTCCAACCTTCGAACCGCACAAAGACTCAGAGTGTCGATAACCAGCACACCGGGACCATTGGAGAACCATAACTGATAAACACATGGCCAGACAGGAAGCCGGGGAGACCAAGAGGAGGACAGTTAGGGTTCAGTATCAACTCAATGTCCAAAATGCAAACAAATAAAAAAATAAAAAGGAGGTTTTCCTGAGTCCTTTTGGTTTGATCCCATATAGACTCATCACCAACAATGCTATGGTTTTGGTGTATTTCTAACAGTTTGTCTGCTCACCTGAGAGCCACTGCTGACCAGAGCTATGGTCCTGACTGGGTAGGGTCTTTGCCTTGGATCTGAGTCCTTTAGTCCAAATACGGTCTTGTTTAGAGTATGTGAACACAGGTAGGTCTCTCCATCAAGAGGAAGGTCCTCCACCAAGCTGTACACAGCCACCAGGCCGTCAGACATCCCTGCAAACACTCGGGCCATGCTCTTAACACATGAGAAAGATCTTCTTAAAAGTCTGTCCACAGTTGTTGGACAATAACACATTGCTTGGAATTTGGTGTTTGTGAGTAGCCCCAAAGGACTTGAAAAGATGCAATCATGATATGGGGGTTGAGGGTGGTAGGTAAGGACCTCTTAATGTAGTAAGTAAGAGGCTTACAGAGTGGCTTGGAAATTTTGGTTAGTGGTCATTAGGGTTACATGACTTTGAGCTTTATTTTTCTTATGCGTATGTTTTATTTTCATAGGTCTGATTGTTTCTTCCTGTCCCAAGATCTGGCAGTCCTTGAAAGTGGATTGAAAGCATTTTAGATGGTTGCCATTTCCATCTTGATTACTAAATATCATTATTACGCAGCGTTCCTTAAAAAAGGGCATATAAACAAGTAAAATTTTCTGTTTCAGAGTAAACATTTGGGTGTTTGAAGTGAATACCACCACAAAAAATGTAAAATTAAACAATTATCCTTTTCTGTGGCTGTGTTCTGGGAGCTGTTCAGATTTGGAAAACATTGTTTATTTTTATTCAACTTTAAATCATAGTGCATTCACAGTACATTTCACGAGAGCCTCATTCTACAGTTGAGTTGAGTCAAATCAAGATCCTGACTTCACTGCCTGACAATGTCTAGAATTTAGAGGAATAAAGACATAGTTTATATTGGTTTTTGCATTGGACTGCAGTGAAATTGTCAGAAATTTTACAAGATAGAGTGAAGTTCTGAAAAAAGACAAAATATCTTTAATTGCAACAGTTTTACTCATTTTTTTCAAAGTAGGTTTTAGAAAACCTGAATGCTCACATGCTGCTGAATAACAGTGCCAACCACCTCAACACTTGAGATAAAGATACTTGAGAGAAAGAAGAAGAAAACAAGAAGATGATGTAATCTATGTGATTCGCCCTATCTGCTTTGTCACAATTTTTTGCATTAATGCTTGAAAAAAAAAAAAGGACCAATGTGTCTAATTTAAGTTGTGTGGATATATCATTATAAGTAATTTAAGCCAAATACAGTTGATGTGCTGCCATGATTAAAATTCATTACTGTTGGAATGAAGACAATGTTATTGTTTCGCATTTATCTATCACAATTTCATGATTTAGCCAGCTTATGCAGACTTATGAAAAATTTGGCCAAGACACTAGCAAATGTCAAATACGTATTGGACAGGTTTTGTTACAAGTACGAAGAAGCACGCTGGCATGGGTCGTAATAAGGCAAGGTCGATGAAAAATTTTGTGCATGCACAAAATTTCTTGACATATGCCAGCGCACAGCTCATACAGTCCCCGATACGCAGGCATTAGTTATGAGATAGTTGACACTTGTTCACATAAGTTACTTGTAAGTTATTCAAAAGCTGAAATACGTTGATATCATGCCTAGCCAGAACTTCTTTATAACCTATAAGTAATGTGGTTTGAACCTTGTCAAGTGTATACCCATGTCTTAGAGATGTTTTGATATGTCAGCATATGCTGGATAAATCATTCAATATTCAATAAAGGTGTGACAGGACCTTTGAATAACTTATTTTTTTACTTAGTCCATTACTGGCATCATTTCAGGATTTTATTGCTTGTTGAAATGTAAGCTGACCTGTTCTGCTGCTGGAACATGGAACAAGGAGGTGATGATTGCTGGGCAGGAGAAGCATTTCTGGGGTTGGCTGAGGGGGCACATGTCTTTCAGACTGTAAATGAACACCTCCTGCTCCTATTAAACAATTACACAAGGAATTAGGAATATCCAATATATTTTAACAATTTCTTTCCAACCCTTCTTCATTTATGATATTTGGAGCTTGAATGTGGTGTGTACCTCAGTGGCCATCCACAGAGAGTTCTGCATCTTCATCTGGCAGCTAATCCTCCTGCCTGGACAGGGCATCCTCTTTACTTCCATCTGGCCCTTTTCCACATTAACAACACTGTAGTTCCTACACAACAGAGTTCATTTCTAAGATCACTTTGAACAATAAGTTTTAGGTGAAAATAAATACAAATAACAAAAAGAAAAGAGTTACTTTATACATAAAGCATACAACACAAGTTACTTCTGTATTTGCTAGTAAGCCATTATTTACTGATAAAAACTTGGGTCCAGAATAACTGAATATGCACAAGTGAAACCTTGATGAAGTTCAAAAAGAAGACAAAGCAGATTTCTCCACTTCTGTCCACCCCCGGGAACATGGCAGGGTGGCTGAGGCACTGACAAAGACCTGGGCAGTAGCTCGGGGACAGAGTGGGGAGCATCTGGGACCACCTTAGAGACAGGCTGAGGAGCTTCTCAACCACCTCTGGGACAGGACAGGGTGCGTACGGGACCATCTTTGGGGACATGGCAGGGTGTGTCCAGGACTACCTCAGGAGCAGGGTGGGATGAGCTGGGGGCAGTGTGGATGCTGTAGAGCTGGAGGGCACC
Organism: Zenarchopterus dispar; assembly: GCA_028564865.1. Classification (NCBI taxonomy): domain Eukaryota; kingdom Metazoa; phylum Chordata; class Actinopteri; order Beloniformes; family Zenarchopteridae; genus Zenarchopterus; species Zenarchopterus dispar. Next base: position 12,376 of record JAOWBL010002274.1, read on the forward strand.
GTGGAGAGCTGGGAGACCCAAAGTCATCAACTCCTGTTAGAGTTTCCGTAATAACTCTGGTTGCAAAACTCTGGGAGTGCAATGAGTCTTCTTTTAGACAATCAAGTCCTTTCCATAAACCAACAGTCTCCGCCCCAAGTCTCCAGACCTACTTATGGCTGCGGAGAAGCTCACAAATGTGGCATGAAAGTCTGGTACCCCCACCTGAAGAAGTCAGAACTTCACTGGGTCTATGTTCGTGGGTTAATACTGTCATGGGATGATAGACGAATGTGCACATCTCAGTTTTGAGGGGAAAGGGGAAAGTTACCAGTTTTATTGAGTATAAGTGAAAATAAGGTCAGCAGTTAGCGCTAACCTTGATGAGTAATAAAACAAACTACTTTTGAGATACAGTCTTAGTAAAGTAATATTAATTTGGTAAAGAGTAACAATTTACTAGGATATACAGTATTTCTTTAAGTAGCAAGCTCAATACTGATCTTGGTGAAATTTCTCCCCCTAATGAATTTATGAAAATAGAAAATGAAATTGATATTTGTGGAATAGGATTACTTTCTGAAGAGCATATGTAGTTTAAGAGAAATCCGTGATACCAAATGTAACTGAACTTCAAATCCCATCTTCTGTCTGTCCATTCACAGGTGAACCTGACAGGCGGACATGGGGCTTGCATTACAAAATACAATCACAAGACTTCACCCAACTGAATCAATAAACAAATACACAAGCAAAGTCATTCGTCTCTTTCTTCTAACATATACTCAATGGCATAATGGTGGCTTGTCGTTACATGGTTCATAGTTCAATTCATGAATAAATGTGAAGCAGTCCTATTGTTTTCATTAGTTCTTTTAGTTAATGTCATCACCATAGCATCAACATTGTTGAGCCCCTCATGTTTTTTAGCAATATCAAGTGTGGTGTTGACTTCCTCTCTGCACAGGTTACATTCACCCTACAGCTAGTACATGAAACTGTTTCTTTGAGGTTAAATGGGAGAAATGCATGTCTGAGACTATGTCCACACTAGTGCAGTTTTGTTCTAGGCCAATACGAAACCACGTAACCAATTCTGTGTTAGTAAAACTCTCTGTCCATATTACACACCTTAAATACTTATGAAATGACCATCAATGCTCTGTTAAAAATAACCTCTGTTGCATATTTTTCTTGGCTTTCCTCCTGCCCATCTGGCAGTTGCAGTGTTATTAAATGCAGAAATTAGCTGTGCAACAGCTGAAACCAAAGACAAAGGCAGTATCAACTGAATTCAATTTAATAATACTTTATTAATCACTGAAGGCAAATTTAATGTTGTAATTTTTTAAGTTTTGACTCTTTTCAGAGATTCAGCGTAGAGGTGTATTGCTGTGGGCAGGAAGGATCTCCTATAGCAGTCTGAAGGATCTCATGTAGCAGTCTGAAGGATCTCCTGTAGCGGTCTGAAGGATCTCCTGTAGCAGTCTGAAGGATCTCCTGTAGCAGTCTGAAGGATCTCCTGTAGCGGTCTGAAGGATCTCCTGTAGCGGTCTGAAGGATCTCCTGTAGCGGTCTGAAGGAT
>JAOWBL010002276.1:0-13934 GCA_028564865.1 Zenarchopterus dispar
GCTAAATAAGAGCAATTTAATAATTATGAGATTCATAGTCCGATTAGTGGACTAATTGTTTCAATAGTCGATGACTAATCGACTATCAGAATAGTCGTTAGTTGGAGCACACAAAAATAGATATGAATTTCTATGAAAGCAGTAAAGGTGAACATATACTCTTTTCCAACAGATGGAGGAAGCTGCTAATTTAGCGCTAAAGGGGTTTATCTGAATGAGCCCATAAAGCTGAAGTGACCACATGACATGACCCAGTAGCCTCCATAGTATAACTAACAGTAATCCTTTAAAAGTTTGCCAGTTATGAAGCAAAGCAGTGTTTAGTATTATGTGTTTAGTATATGTGACTTGATAGTGGAGTATTATACATAATGACATGAGTTTTTGTGAAACACATCACTGACATAAATCAGCACCATAATCCATCAGAGCACTCATTAAGGAATTCAGCAAATTTATAAAAAGAGATGGCAAGAAACTGGAATGACAATAAAATCAAACTGCTAGCTGCTTGTGCTGAGGATAAAAATTTCTTGGCAGATCAGTGACACTGATCTCATTCATCTCTATTAAAATTGTTAAAACAATTCAGACAACAACTGCTGGCAAGTAAAAGCTGTCGTGAGAGCTGCTGACTCCTTGGGACAACAGACATTCTTCTGTTGTGTTGCAAACTGGCAAAAAAAACATTTTTGTATTTGATGATTCATTTTTTTAAACACTGCTTCTCCAATTGAGCTAATTTAGTATTAAATAAATGCCACTTAATGACACCTAACAATAATATGACTGGTTGTTCTTCATCTGAGGTTGTATTTGCCAAATCTTAAGACCTGGTAATGAGAAGGGTGTTTTTTCTTTATGGTTTTAACTGACTGTAAATAACTGGCAATATTTTAGAATAACAGCTGTTTATAGCAGTGTACAGCTCCACCAGTACAAATGAATTGTTAAACCGCTTATCACTTTTAAAGCTTGCATTTATGAGCAACATTAAGAATGAAACTATTTCTGTGAGAGGTCAACAATTATTCTTTTTAACTAGAGGTTTTGAAGGAATGTTTGGCAGAAAATCTAAGCAAAATGAAAAAGGAATGCTGAAAACGATCAATGTTCAATTATAATTTCTCAATGTTTTACCTAAAACAATTCATTGTTGGTTTTGCCTCAATAATTTTAGGAGTATTTTCACTGAATACTCACTGAGATACAGAGTCCTCACCACAATATGGAGAAAAAAAAGTCTGTATGTGCAGCTACTCCATACAGCTAGCTTTTAAACATAAGATTTATACAACATAGACGATTTTCATCAGCACATGAATATCGCTTTAATCCATTCCCCCGATACCAGTGAAGAAATTCAAAACAGCGCCGCTGCTCTTTGTTCTTACAATTTTAGTGACTGTAGGTACCCTGCAATTAAAGCAGACATGTTATCCTCAGTAATTGTGTCGTTTTTAGTTCAGAATAATGAGCGCAGAGTAAGAAGCCAAAACAAAAAAGGCTTTGTTGCAGTCAAAACAATCATTGTACATTAATTCTGACGCTGAGAGATGATGAGGGGACCACAGCAGTCTGTTATTGAGGCTGGTCTCAACATCTATTTGAACATTTCATGACACAAAACTGTTGTTGCATCTTCACATCAAAGAAGGCGGCAACTGAGAGAGAGAAACTATGTAAAACCTTCAAAATAGTAAATGAATGCATTTGGATGGTTACTGTTGTCGTTTTTAAAGCCTCTGTTGTTAAGGGTTCGGGTAATGTTTATGTACGCAGCCTGATCAATGTGCTTTATTTTGAAAACTGACCTGATTCTTTACGTAACTGTCGTGCTGCGGTCGGGTGCCAAAATACACTCGGCTCATATTTTGACTGGAGCCGAAGAGGCAATCGCTTGTGGGACACTACTAAACCGCGCCGCTGCGCTTCTGGTGGGACCAATCTCACTGACTAGAATGGCTGTGATTCATGGCAGCTGCCACGGTTAAAGATAATTATGGTATATCCCTAATTTATTCTCATGATTAACACACTTACTTTAAAAATATCTGCATATTGTGAAAATTACGGTCCATATAACGCATAAATGGTCTACAGTCTGCTCATGACTCCCCATCTCCACAAGTGCTATAGTTGGTCGAAGGCAGGAGTAGATCTTGTTCATACCTATGAAAAATCTGAGCCTCTGACATTAACAGCAATGCCAAAGTACATTTTGCTTAGCGAAACGATTATTCACAAATTTGTTCATTGTTTCATGAATGAAGCCCACTGTCTCCACATCACACATGACCTACAAACAGTCTGCGCTTAATTGTACAATCCTTAGCTAATCCAGAGTTTTGTAGGGAATATTAGCAAATAAGTTTTATCTTTTTGGTGAAATACTCTGCTGTACTTGATATATGTCTACACCCTAGTGTATTAACTCAGCGATCGTAATAAAGTGAATAAGAGATTAAATTCTTTCATCTGTGATGGGTGTCTTTTCCCTCTTGTTCTATTTAAATAATCAGTCTATTAATCAATTAAAAATGCGTGTACCAATACACATGGAAATGTGCAATAGTTTGCTTTAATTTGTACCTTTTTCCTGCCATTTTGTCAAAGCAAGTAAAGTGCAGCGGCTTGTTTTTTTTTTCCAATTCTAACTTGATCTGCTTTGACTTGAGAAGATGAAGAGATTCATAAATACTTTAAAGGTTTCTCTTATCTCACAGCGACTTAGAGGTCAGCCATGCTTTCATCTCTTAATAAATGAACGTTCTCTGTTCCTGCCTTTGCCAACTGCAGGTATTACACAGCATAGCAGATAATCACTTAACAGAAGCTAAATGACACAATAATATTACCCCAATTTTATCATCTTTGCAGAAGCTGTGTCTCAAGTTTAGAATGAGTTTAAAGGTTTAATTGATTCTGGCAATGTCTCATTCAAAGTCATTTTACATGTCCCCACAAGGGGTCTTAAATCAAAAGGAAATGACATTATGACTAATTCCTGTAGTCTAGACTAGAGATGGAATTAGCTTTTAGTGCAATCTCTTTTTAATTCACAGAATATGAAGAAGTATACCTGGAAAGAATTTATCTTTCAGTTAGACTGAGAATAAGTGTAAAGGCAAGAAGACATTCGGAAAACATGAAAAACTGCTAAAAAATAAAAATACACATAATCAAATACGTTTCTTCCACTATTCCAGCGAGCTCCAGCAGTGAGCAAGACTACAAATACCACTGAATAGCACGAAAATACTTTCTGTATCAAATGTGGGTGCAGTAATTAGAAATTCAAAGTTGGTTTTATGAGATGACTTTCAACAATTAAAAAAAAAACAAAAAACACATCTATGATGTGACAGTGCTTGTTGTTTGGGGATTAATACCAAACACAGTTACAACCATAAATCAATATCTTGTGCAAACATATAATACATTTTATTGATTTTTATGAGATGATCCCCCTTCTTATACATACATATATATATATATATGAGAACTGCTGCAACTGATAAGTTGTTCTCTTGTTTGTCTTCTCACTGAATATCTGTTTTTGTGACTTTGTTTTGAAAACAAGCATCTACTGTGAAGTCCTGTGAAAATGTGAACTGTGTGAATCTCATATTCGGTTCATAAGGGATGGCAGCCTGGTTGAATGTTATCCCCATCGGTACTATTAGTTTACAAAGACGGAAAATTGCTTAGTTTAGGCGCCTCAGTTGGCATGTTTCCTCAAGGTTAAAACTGAAATAATCAGGAAATGGTGATTTTGTATTCGCTTCAGCAAGACGCTCCTCCATGATCACATTTGCTGGAACTAGTGCGTGCAATGGTGACTCCCTTGGGACTCCTTGGGCGCAAACACAGCTGACTGAATACCAAAGCAATTGCCTGTTGCTGGACTTATGACAGTGAGTTGGAAAATTCAATTTATCATTAAACCCCTGGCTGCACAAATCACTGTTTTAAAATAAAAGCAGATAAGAAGAACACGAGTAATATAAAAAGTATTACTTCTATTGATAAAATAATACATCCCAGTTACCTTACTTTGCACTTTATCAGAATTTCTGCAGCCAAGTCGCCAAGAGATTCTGCCAACTGTTGTAATTATTGATTGTTCTTCGGAACAATCAAAGAAAGTTCCCTAGAAGATTCTGCAATCACCAGACTAACTGGTGATAGGTGAGGGTGTGATGATTAGGTGTAAAAAGAGCATCCACCAAAGGCATAGTCTTTTCAAGTAAAGGTGAGATGTGACTCACTACTTTGTGCTAAACTGCCAGAAATTCCTTGAGCAGTAAAGAAGAAAAAAAGACAGCTAGTCTTTTCAATATCTAATATTGTAATATTTAACATCTCAAATACATCATATTGTGAACAGATTTGCAGTCTAAGGCCTGATGTCCAATCACACGCCAGTGATTTCATGTATAGTCACTTTGCTCCCCTCATTTAGTTGCGTTGGAGGCAAGTACTTTAATATTTCAGCCACATCCAGGTTTAACTTTATTATTTTTATGTAATAAATCCATCCATCTTCCTCTGCTTATCCGTGGTCAGGTCGTGAGGACAGTAGCCTAAGCAGGGAGACCCAGACTTCCTTCTCCCCAGCCACTTCGTTCAGCAAATGTAGGGGGATCCCAAGGCATTTCCAGGCCAGCAGAGACATAGTCCCTCCAGTATGTCCTGGGTCTTCCCAGGGGTCTCCTCCCAGTGAGACCTGTCTGGAAAACCTCACAAGGGAGGCGTCCAGGAGGCATCCCCACCAGATGCACAAGCCACCTCATCTGGCTCCTCTCAATGCAGAGAGTATGTAATATTTTATAGTATTATATTTATGTAATAAATCAATACAAAAAAAATTAATTAAACCAGATGGTCAGAGAAGAATAATAAACGTTTAATCTCATTGAAATATGTGACCCGGGGATAAATTAAACGAACACTGAAGGGATAAAATAGTTTATGATATGTTAAGCGTACCATACTATAACCAACTACAAATATTCCTGCTTGGATTTGGAATTTTTTTCAGGACAAATCAAGTGTAAAATGCAGCTGTCTGGTTCAGATTTCAAGGATGTTGAGTAATCAGAAGAGGATCATTGCTGTTGCCCCATTAAACCTGCAGAGGAAACTCAGCTGAACCCACTGGATGAAGCCGACGTTCTGGCAGAAGGATGGAGAAGTCCACTTGCTTGTCCGACGACTCTGAATGAAACGATTTGCTATCAGTACTTCAGAATGTCACCAGGGCAGTTTGATGTACTGTTGCAACCTGCTACAGCAACAATTAGCTTTCCCCCATGCTGTTTTGGTATTTACATTAATGTCCAGCAGATCTTTTTTTTTCCTTTTATGTGCAGCAGACCTAGAGCCTTTCCATTGCAGTGACTCAGAAGGCGATGTCAACTCTGATTGGATCGCTGCCTTGCATTGGATGGCCTCATGAAGTTGAGTAGAGCTTAACTTTTTGACCCGCTGCCTGGATGCGCTGCCATCCTAACATCCCTCTTACAGGCAATAACCACACCTACCTACTTTCAATAGAAAATTAATGGGACTCATGCAATGTGAGTGATTTGTCACATGCAATGGACATCCAGCCTAAGGAAACAGTTACGCCTTAAGGTCAAGGCTGGTAACCAGTATTGGAAGTTACAAGTACCGACTCACTAGAAGAGGAGGTTTGTCACTCAACACAGTATGCAGCTGCATCCAGACATAAGCACATGAATACTCTATAGACATAGCATGCATGTTTTTATTGGTATACCTATAGTCCATACACTGGTTACTGAATATGCATATGTCACAACATGATGATTCGAATCATCTACTGAGCAGCTGAGATCTTGTCTAGAGCACAGATTTCAGGATGAATACAGATTTCTTTCACACAACTGCAACAAATAGTATCATCCCTTCCAAAACAATTAGAAAATGTAACTTTACAATGACGGGTTAAAATAACACTACAGTAAAGCTTCCTTTATTGCCATGGTCTTCAATCCTGGTCCTCAGAGGCCCAATGTCCACATGTTTTAGATGCTTCCTTGCATCAACACACCTGATTCTAATTAATGGGTCATCATCATGTTGCTGTCAAGGTCTTCACAAGTCTATTAATGAGATAGTTATATGTATCAGGGTGTGATGAAGTAAGGAAACATCTAAAGCATGCAGGAAAGTAGGACCTGAGGACCAGGATGGAAGACCACTGCCCTATTGTATATTTTTTGAGTCTCTTGCTGTCGTCAAATTCTAGATTTGTTTATATGTTTGAAATCTAATGGAGCCACTTAGCGACACTACTGAAATTCACTTCGTTGAGCTTTGTTCCATAAACCTTTACCCTTGTGTGGATATGGGTTTACCTCACTTGAAGTCCTCTCTTTCCTGACAATAAATAGACCAGTAACCAATTAGTCTGTTTACTCGGTGGAAAGCTGAGTTATCTACTATATAGTTTTTTTTTTGGTGGTGGTGGTGGTGGTGGGGGGGGGGGTGTTATGGGCTTATTTGACTCAAGTAGGGTGAAATTCTCTCATTAGGATGCATCAGTTGCTGGCACATCAATTTGACATTTTCCTTATGAAACAGGAGAGGGGTGTATGGCTTTGTCTTCCCCCTTTTTTATTCCCAGGAGGTGATATGCAGTGGCAGAATTTAGGAGGAAGGCGGTGTTTACTAGGAACAGCCTTTGTCATTTTTTACCCCTTTAGTTTGTTTCACTTCATTAAAGCCCTGAAATCACCCATGCCCTTCAGAAAGGTTCAAAAGCTTCCTTTGTTTTTTTCTTTTCTTGTTTTTCATCCTATAAGAGAATTCTCCCCCAGCTATTCAATGTCATTAAGGCCTAAAAGTTCTGACAACTATCTCCAATATTTTCCTCTTTTGAAGAACAGCCAGTATCAAAAAAACAGCGCCAGGATTATTAGATATCAGGTTCTGGACATTTTGCTTCTTAGTCATATTTCTTATTCTCGCTGTTGGACTTGAAAAATTGGATACGTGATTCAATTACATTTGGTCATCTGAGAGGCCTTTTGCTATCAGCTCCAACTTCCTGAGCCAAGCCTGGTGCCTTTTAGTCTTTCAATTCTCATCTGTTCCTTGTATTTAACATTATTGATCCTTCATAGAAAGTGTTTTTATGGAGTGGTGGGTGTAGTTTTTTCTCTAACATTCATCTATGTGGGTTATAAATCAAAAATATTTCAGAGCATCGAGAACAGAAAAAAAATTAATATGGCTCAAGGCACTGAAAAGCGCTGGGTGAACAATCCCTTTTATCTTTCACAAAGGACATCTATCTTTCTGAGACGATAATAATCATTCACTTCATTCCAATAAAGTTTTAAAGAATAACCCCTGGAAAAATTTCACTTCAAACCTATTTTTTGCTTTTCAGGCTGAATTTTTAGAGTGCATAATGGCCCAACATCATTCTTTCTGCTCAGAAGCATTAAGAAATGTACAAGTTTTAAAACCAACTGAACATATTGAAATATACATAAGTGGAGGAGTAAATAAAGGTTTTAGAATATGCTGGGTCTCAAGAGCAAGGTTTGAATGGTAACTCAGAGTCAGGCAAATGACAGTGTGCTTTCACTAAACCATATTACTTGCAAAAATACTCACTAAGGCTTAAACTTTCATGCAAAGACATATAATGTACATTTTTAGGGTTCAAGGCATTAGATTTGTTAACATCTGCCAGTAAACACTTAACATAGATGAAGTGATCTATTTTTTTTTCTTTACCCCAATCAGAGTTAATACTGATTATTTACTCCATCTGATTGTTATCAGATTGTTACTGATTTATCAGTCAGTCTAAAACTGTCTTCTAAATGATGTCAAAACATAAATCCCATTAGGGGATCTATGTTTTAACCTCTATTTACCTCTGAAGGTAAATAAAACACCAGCATCAAATAAGTCATTTAAGGCCTCGGTGGATCAGACTCGTTTTTGGAGCATATCCCACAGCTGTTCAGTTCAACTGGGATTTAGGGAATTTGGAATAAAAGTCAGTGTCTTGAACACTTTGTTCCTTCAACCTTTGCTGAACATTATTTTGCAGAACATCAGGGTTCATTATCCTGCTGAAAGAGACCACTGCCATCGGGGAATAAAGCTTCTATGTATGAGTGTACATGGTCAGGAGTAGTGTTTACGTGGGTGGAGTGCGTCAAAGAAATATCTATGTGAATTTCAGAACCAAAGGGTTAGAAGTAGAATGTTTTCCAAAGCATCACTGACTTCACTAGCTTCCCTTCTTCACATAATGCATCCTACTACCATGTCTTCCCAGGGTGCACGTACCCAGCAAACAAGAAAATAAAATAACTATAATACTAGGCTACTAGACTCTCTGTTGTCAGTTCCGATGCTTTTGTGCCCATGACAGCTACATATTGCAGGTGACAGGGGTCCTCATGGGTACTTTAACCCTCTCTACTCTTGAACTCAGAAACCTGAAATGAACAGTACGTTTTGACCTATTTGAGAGGATTTTCAGCAGTTTATGCATAATTAGCTCTTCTGTGGGGCTTGATGAAATAAGCTGATGAGCCTGTGACCCTGTCACTGCCATTTATAAGATGCTCTGATGCATTTAGCTATCACACGATCCTTATGCTTACAGAGTTTTTCTTCTTCCAACAGTGATACTTCAAGAGTCTGCTGTTCAGCTTCCAAGTTACTCATTTACGACCAAAACACAAACAGGCTTCACATGTGACAACACTCTGCAAATGTGATTCCTTGTTCTACTTGTTGGTCTTGTTTATCTTATTTGTTGAAATTTGTTTGTGATGTTAAAAGATGGTTTTGTTTAACCACCTGCTAAGTATTTCTTTGAAAGAGCCTGCTCTTTTTCAAATTACTTTGACTTAGGACTTCCCAGATGGTTCTGTGTAATAAGCCATCTGGTGCGTCAGGTTATGATCTATCCACCATGCTCCATGAATTCCACAGCAATCAACCCAGAAGTTGACTGCTGTGGAATTAAACTTCTGTGTTGTTTCAGTCTGTTACTGTGATAGGCCAAATGGCTGACATTAAAAGCTGTGCTGCGAGGTTGGTTGAATTCAAATAGCTTTTGTTTGTATATATACGTTGGATACACGGTAAAAGCAAAAACAGAAAATAAGCCTCCTACTGTACCTTTGCCCTTAATAATATTCACAATAAAATGCATGACCAAACAAATAAACAGTTCACTTAGAAGCAGTGTGTGAATCAGACACAAAATAGACATCTGAGCAGATCCATCCAACTAGAATATCAGACTGGACTGTGATATTAACAAACACAAAGCCTGTTAGGAGTTCCTGTTATTCCTCTGGTGAAAAAGGTGATGCCATCTATTGTGGGGTCAGGACGGGGTGGGGTATCGTTGTCACTGCCATAGCAAGTGAAATTTATCTTGCAACTTCAAAACAATGAGAGAAAACCAGTTTGTCATCCACTTTTAAAAACAACTAACAGAAGGAGCTGAGAAACTGAGAAACTATGATGTACAAAACCAGTCTTTAATGGAGTGAGGGCCTTCCAGCTGAGTCTGTAGAAATCCTTAGGAGTAAGTTGAACTTTTGTTTTGTCCTTGGATACACCAGGCTGATGTTTGATGATTGAATTTGTAGTCTTGTTATCAGATTTGAGACTGCATGGTTTGGAGACTCAGACAAAGAGAGAAGCTGAACAGTCAACTGATCACCAACTTCTGCTGAGTTGGACTGGGGGCAGGAGAGGATGTCGGACATACCCAATCACAGCAGAATCTGGCAGAGTATAACCTGTCAGAAAGATCTTCAGCTCTAACCTCTAACATAACTTCAACCTACACTGGGGGAGGTACAGGATACTGAGTCAGTTTGGGCCATGTCCTGAGGCTCCATTGTTTAAGCAGTCAATTTTAGCTGTGGCCCTAAGATTGTCAGTGTCTGTCCTGGTGGTAATCCTCAAATCAGCTGACAGACACGGCAGGTGAGTAAGGCAGTTGTGATGGAAAAACTAGTCTCGGCCACTCTGACCATTGTCATGAGTGCAGTTTACTGCACGTCTCGGTCTCTGTCCTTGGTTTGGTATCTTGGCAGCTGTTGTTTTGCATAGCAAGATTGTTATGATGGTTAGCTTCCTCTTTTTAAATCTCTGTGTGTTCTGAATTACTTTGTCACTTTTACATTGAAACTTGAGATACAGGTTTTGACCCTTTTGCATGCAAAAGGTGTATAAATAATTCACTAATTCAAGACATATTGCCAAGTCTTTATTTTAGAGTGTTATTATACTATTTCAGTCTTATTTCAGGAATTGCAGTCACCTAGTGGTTAAAATGTATTATACAGAGGTATTAGATACTTTTTTTCCCCCCACAACAGCAGTTAACCCATAAGGACCCATGATGCCTTTAAATGTCCTGTGAAGTTCCGTACACATATAGTCCACTTCATCTGTGTTATGTGCACCGTATGTTTTCTTCATGTAGACCTGGCTTATGGGTTAAGCTGAGGAAGGTGTTATACTGAGATTAGTTAGCTAGTGAGACTCCAGAAGCATCTGACAGGAACCAGTGGGCTATGTGGGGTCCTGTTAATCTCGATTGGGGCTGTTGTTAGGTGGTGGAAGGAATTCATCGAGGATCTTTTCAATCCCACTTACTCATCTTCCAAAGAGCAAGCTGTCTGTGGACTCTAGGGTGGGCCTGCCACCACCCCGCCCCCACATATGGGTTTTTACAACATTTTGTGTATTTTAAATGATTCACCTACAATTCTTAGACTATTTTTCATGCTATCTTTACTGTGCAATAAATAAACTACACATTTAGAATTAGTTAAACTGATATCTGCACATTTAATATGTTAATGATTTATTTCCTGTGAGAGATTAGTTTCTTGGAGAACTTGATATTATAGGATTCACATTAGCTTATCAACCACAGTTAACTAGATAAATGAATTTCCAAATTTAAATAATAGAAAATTGCAGCAATTACAGTAACTAAATTTCGAGAAAGCATTGGATGCCGTTATGACAGGATTGCAACAGAATTTAGCTGAATTTGCAGATAAAAACCCTGCATGAAAGTAGAAACTGGTGGGAATCATTTGTGTTGCAAAATCAGAGCAATACGAGTAAGTACTGAGTTAAAATCAGAAACAGTAAGAGTGGCATTATTATGGATGATGATGGTGACAAGATAGTAATTTTAAAAGTGGAACAAATACTGATGAGAAGAAAATGAGTCTGTGGGGTTGTATGGCTTAGATAAATAACAGAAAAGCTCCTAAAGTTTGATAACCTAGTCCTTTCTCAACATCTGCAAGAATACTGCAAGCGGGAAGAATAATAAAGTTTTTTATCTTCAGGAAAAGCTGTAAAGCTCTCTGAGGAGACAGGAGAAGGTGAAAAGAGGAGGTGTGATAGCAATGCTGTGAAACCCAGAAGCCACAAAATTCCATTTAAAAAAAAACTGTTCAAATTTACACATAGACTTAGCACATTTGAAGTTTTTCTAATCTAACTTACTTCCAGACTAAAACCAGTCAAACAATTTACAAAGAGTGTGCCTTGATATTATACTGCTGATAAATTACTGATATTAGGGGTGTAAACTGTTCTTGCAGAGGAAAGATCAATGGAATCACCAGGAGTTTGATTTGATTTCAGCAAGAATCAAATATAGTCAGCTTGTCACTGTAACCACACATCAGGCACACATCAGGTAATGCTCAAATCAAAGCATACACACTCCACGGCGCATGAATCCTCCATCCTATAAAGTAGGTCAGTTAGAAGCATGGAAGCTTTCTGGAGAAGTGGGACAGCTTCCCGAACCAAGAAGAAAATCAATAACTTACCAATTAATATTTTTATATTTAATATAATTCTAATTTTCATATTTAATATCTTTATAGAATCTGCAGGTTGTACACCCAAGAGAATAAAAAAAAATAATCTGAAAATCTATAGCTAATATTTTAGTAGTTCTGGCCAAACTGTTAGAGCAAACAACAGTCCTGTCTCTTCAAATGATGATTTATACAATACATCATATGAGCCAATACATCAAATCACACAATTAAAACAAAAAGTGCATCCTTCAGGAAAAGCTGTTGTCTGAATTATGGCTGGTTTATGTGTATATAGCAAAATTGACATCTAAGGATATGAATAACAAAGAAATACATCTATTCAAGCCTTCATGCCTAGTTTGGATAAGACAGGCGTTTACATAAGTCAAGTCAAATATTTTTTCTAAATATATGGTAAATTCAGTGATGTATGTCAACCTAAAAAAAACTATTATATTTGATCTTTGCAAGCGTACCATGACCTGGGTGATTCCTCAGTTTTTACAAACAACCATCATACATACATTGATGATTATTTGGCAGATGTTTAAAATCTTTGCCATCCATTTCTATATACACTGATGTGAGACGAGGCAAAACTGTGGCACCACATTCATCTGTTGTGTTTGCATTATAGTGTCTTAACATCTTGTGTGATGCCACAGTTTATGTAAAACGAGTTCCATCTTGTTAATGTCTCCCACCTTTAGTTTCCAGTTCGGGCAGCATCGTTATTTTTGTTTGTCCTTGACTTTATTGGAGCCATTTGTAAAAGAGAACCGTGAAGTTTCTTTTCATGCAATTTGTTTTTATTTTCTCCTCCCCTGCCTCTTTTTTATAGCATTCATGTCAGAATGACGCATTTCACACAAAAAACGCTGCAGTTTATACTCAGTGTATTTATTCAGTGTATTTAGTAAGAACTGTGCCTGCACAATACATGTGAGAAATGAAAAAAAAAGCTGTTTAAACTCAACAGCTGCCTGCTAGACTCACTACATTCTCCTTGAGTTTTTGTTACCAAGGTAGAAGATCAATAAATCCGATGGTGCAGTGATTGGTTAGGAAAGAAAAAAATCTCAGCTCTGTCAGTCCTTGATGCTACTTTGTTGAAAATAATTTGTCAACACAATTAAATGTCAACGCAATTGATGGGCATGCCAGCGTTAGAAAACATATGTATTGCTTATTTGCTGGTGAGGAAAAAGGAAATGCAGGTTGATGAAAAAAACAAACTAAAAGATGTAAGGACCTCCCAAAACATTTTTTTTGGGAAAAAAGAAGCTTTCATGTATTTCTTTGTGATATACTAATCATTATATACAACATACAACTTACTGAGTTGTATTATATGTAAGTTTTAATCTACTTTGGCAACAAAATAAAACATAAGATATAATGTGATACAAAATTAAAATGGATTGTTTAATTGTTAGTTTCATCGACTTCAGTGATCACAGCAGTACATAGAGATGTATGGATTAACTAACATGCTCCTTCATGAAATCATGGTGAAAATTGTCCTCAGGATATGATGGGTTTTCAAAACCAGTCAGCAAAATGTGCTGCACTTTTAATGACACCTGCTCATGATGGTTTCTGTTGTTTCAATTGAAATGAAAGCTGCTTGGATCAAAAAAGCAGACTTTATGATACTGCTAACCGTGGTACATTTGTTTGCTTCCCACAGTGATGTCAGCTCAGCAGCTCAAAACAGTTGTCATGCCGAGAACTGCAGCTAAGTCTAGCAGACATTCTGGCTTCGCCATGACTTTACAGTGAGGTATTCTTACTCGCATTTATTGATGATGATAAAAGTGTGGATTGTTCAGAGTCTTTTTATAGCGTCCTACACTTATTCAAATATGTAGCTGTAGTTTTGATAGTTGTTTTTTGTTCACTCTTTGGCTTTTTCTTTTTAGAAATAGCCCTTTTGACAAACTGCAAATCTCGGCAACTTATTTGGTTGATTGTGTTTGTCTTCGTCTAAGTCCCATTGGATAAAAATATTTAGCAAAATACATTGTAATGTAATATGTGGGCCATTAAATGTACCCA
>JAOWBL010002279.1:0-13929 GCA_028564865.1 Zenarchopterus dispar
TATATATATGTATGTGTGTATGTATATATACACACATACATACACACACACATATACATATATATATATATATATATATATATATATATATACACACACACACGTCTTCCTGGTGGGTTTTTTCGGCCTAAAATAACTCCATCTTTGTACCCTGACGCCAAAGCTAGACGACTTCCTCCACCCAACAAACCACATACTGCTGCTTCGTCTTATGGCAACTCCAGACAGGAAGTTGTATGGAACTACAGCGTAACTTGGCTGTTTGGCAACAAAAATTTTGTTTGTAAAAACTCAAATGGTGCACAGAAGTAAATAGTTTTCAGTAGTATCTGCGAGTATTTCTCATAGTACTATTGGTATGAGAGCAACTGAGCATCACTTACCTCCATGTAAATCTGAATTAAGATGGATGTCATCTACTTCTGATCTGGTCCTCCGTCGTTCCTCTCAAACCAACACTTTAAATGAGAAAGATAAAAACTTTATTGATCTTTAAATTGTTAAAAAAAAATCCAACATAAATTCTCGTCCCTTTGATTATAAACGTTGTATTTTGCTCCTGGGACGACGCCAGTCTCTACTACATAAATGCCAAGAATTAAAACCATCTTTGAAGGTTTTTGGTAGATAAACCTGTGAGATACTGAGTCCAGATTGGCCCTCCCTCCCCCACTGGAGATCTCTTTGCCCTGTGGGTGATGAGTCACTGAGGTGTGGGGGCATCCAGGTGTTTTATTACAGCCAGACAAGAATTAAAGTCACTGTTTTTTTGTTTTTAAGCCTACAGTTTAACCTGCGAGCTAGAGGCTGCTCCCGTTGCCATGGTAACCAGGTCTTATCTCCATGCACACGCGTGCCCTAAGACGTTCTCTTGTTGTTGACTCACAACAAATCTGCGCCAGATAACGCAGGACAACGTCTCCAGCGGTCCGGTTCCTCATCAGCTGATGAAGCGTGTCAGACCTCCGCCAGACGCGCTCGTCGACTTTTTAGTGCACGATTTTAGACGGATCCTGAACCCCAACACCTGTCAGTTATGTCAGACTAACAGGTGCAAAAAAAAAACATTTAAATTTCAGGTGACAGCTCACATATGAGCATTTAATCTTTCATTAACAAACATAAGCCAACTGGGTAAACATGTTTATGCATTAAAACTATCCCACAAAGCATTGTGGGATTTCATTAAACAAACATGAAGAGGTTGGCGAGTTGAGTGACATGACGGCGCTCCCATGATGAGCTGCAACGACACACCTCCATCAGATAAATCACCTTCAATTAAAATTGAAAGACTTGGTCTATTTTAATGACAACTGCTCATCAAAATTACTCTCAAAGATATCTGGTAAATTATGCATTTCTTCATTAAAAAAAAAATTATTATATATATTTTTAATAAACCCAAAATAAAAGTGTAGATAACAAAAATGCTGGAGAAGACACGTTATTGCTGACTACACACATTCTGGGAGGACGTCCGATGTAAAAGTCTTAAACCCAGGTTTGTATCCTGCAGCAAAAACAATTGGTTTTTTTTTAAAATTATTTGTCCCTTTTAAAGATTTTAATGGGAAATAAAAGACCAAAACAAAGTAAAAGCTCCAGCTGTGACCAGACTGAAATACTTTACAACTACGATATAATTTGCTAATTTATTCCCTGTGGACAGTCTCCACGGAAACGGGAGCATTATTTCAGGATTTACACCAGTGTTGGTGGAAACGAGGCTCTCTGCTGAGCGTCTGTTAAACTACGACGGGATGACATTTACAGCGAGCTTCTGAAAGGCTGAACAAGCATTTGTCTCGGGCCGTAAACTGCTGAATAAAAGGTTTGTTTGCCGGCTGCAGATTGTGACTGTCCAACCTGCAAACCAGTCGGTCCGGGGGGGGGGGGGGATGCTGCACGCCGACGGCCCCCAACATCATTTACCGCCAATATCTGATGCATTCTGTTAAAAACTGATAATAGTTTATGGAGCGCTATAAAAGAGTAGACCGCTGCACGAGGAGAGTGGGAGTCCACTCAGGATGATATTTGTGGGGGGGTGAAGAGGCTGCTGGGTTTAGGCTCCTCCAACTGAGTGGTTTATTAGTGCTGCTGTTGGGGAGGGAGGAGGTGAAGCAGGTAACACAGCACAAAGAGGGACAGAAATAATAATAATAATAAAAGTCATGTGGTGCTAGTACAGGTTTATGTATAAATGCACTAATTAATTTAATTTTTTCTAAAGAGTCTGACCTAACCCTTCAGATGAAGTCAGGAACACAACCAACCAGCAGACTGTGTCTGTTAACCTCTTCACCTTTGGGTCTTATAAGTCTTATATTTTGTGGATTTCTTATTTTATAACCACTCAGGACGAAATATGCTTCCCAGCGACTCGTCATCAACATAATCTGCTTACTGAGCAGAAAAGTGGATTTCCAGGTCCTGTGCGATGTTGCATTCACTGACCGACGTTGATGTTGGTAAACTAGAAACACTGCCAACGTTGGTGCGCTGTCCCATCTGTTAAAACACACAAACAAATCTATGTTTTTAACATGCGTTCAAGGCTGAGGAAAGGGGGTGGTGTGCAGCAATTATATATATATATATATATATATATATATATATATTCCTCTTTTAAATAGCAGATTTTACACAACAAGATAAAAGTTCATTTTGGACCCAAACCACCAGAGAAACATGTCCAAAAACAACTGGAATAAAAGGTTTTCTAGTAAAATGTAAAAATAAATAAATAAAAATATATATTAGTCCAACAAAGATGGGGCATTTTTTTAAATGTATATTTGTATAGTAGGTTCTGTTTAGCATGTAAGATAAGAGCTAGTTAGGTTATAGAGTGAATAATCCAACATCAAAAGTATTTTTTTAACCTTTAGGTGTATTTTGTGGATCTTTAATAGATGAGTGGGTGTGTTTCATGTGTGTCATCTAAGTCCACACGGCAGCAGTGAAGCAACGTCACAAAAAGCTGCTCACGTCATTCTTCCACAAACTTCTCCCTCACGCGACGAAGAATTAGAAAAAAACAGGAAAGTAGGTTTAAATGAAGACGCAACTCATTACTTTAACATAAATCATAAACTGGGACTGAAAAAAAATAAATAAATTTTTAAAAAAAACATCCAACTAATCGCTCCGTCCAATCTAAACGACAAATTCTTCTTGTAGTAGCTTAATATAATCTTTTAAAAGCCTTTATACTAAATGGGAGTAGTTGGGGGAAAGAGATTACAGTAAATATGGACACAAGACGTTTAATTCAAAAACATTTGAGTTCAAGCCAAAAGATTATTTTAGTTTAACAGACAGGAAAGTAGGACACAGAAATCCAGGCAGAAAGAAACTGGTTTCCAGAACTAAAGAAGTTAAACAGATGCGCAATAAAGTTTCAAAACTGTTAGTAAACATGCCTGCTTTTTAGACGTTTTGTTTCAGTTTCTAGGTCAACTTTAGGACAAAGTGTACTAAATCCCAGATTTGATCAAAGTGGTGCAACTGCAATGCCTTCTGGGTAACGAAGATCCTTTGATAATAAGGGGCAAAAAAAAAAAACTATTACTATTCATTCAAGATTTTTTTTAAAAATTCACTTTTCTCAAATCAAAAATCTGTTTGAGTAACACTGTTTACCCTTCTGTTGTTTTTGTTTTTCTAGAACAAGACAGAGTAAACAAAAACAAACACACACACACAGAAGGTTCCTGAGGCCAGACGGACTCATCGTGAGTCCAGAAACGTCTTCAGTGGTTTCTGATTAGTTAGTTTTCTTGTTTCAACTCACCTCCGATAAAGAATTAATCCTGCTTTTATTCTGTGATCAAAAGGGATTTATTTAGGTTTTTATTTTGTTTGTTTTTTTGATGAATCAAGTTTATTCTAATGGCGTCAATTCGTTTTACATTAATTATCTACCAAATTCTGCTTCTTTTAAAAACACATCTTTAATGTTCAAAAAAGAAAAAAAATTTAACAGATTTTTTTAAATAAAAGCACCCCTTGCAGACGTGTTAATGTAGTAAAATTATATTAAAGTTTGCGCTCATTTTTCAAACATTTTACAGGAAAAAAAAGGCATCCTAACACCTCCACATCGGAAAATAATAATCCCTGAGTCATGAAATCAGTTCATTTGTTTTGAATAACCTTTTATTTTAAATTTTAAAAAATTAAATTAAAAAAACAAATGAACCTTCGTCATGACTCAGTTCTCAAGCATCGCCAAGTCGGCGACCGTTTGAAAGGGGAGTTTTTTTATTTTTCAACAAGATGGAGCTGACGGGGTTGAGGGTTGACCCTGTCGGAGGTTCATCCTAAACCCCCAAAAATGGAAACACAACTAATATAACCAAATAAATGCTGCTTTTTTAATAATTCAGGGAACATCTTTTGTTTTTTTGGTTGTTTGTGCATGTTAGGACCAGTTTAGTTCTGATGATCTTTTTCTAATAGTTTAATCTGCCAGTTTGTGTTGATGTTATTTTTATTTTTTAGTCAGAAGACCAGAGCTTTGCAGCTTTTATTATTACATTATTCTGAACAGATTGTTTTATATTATGTGGACATGGGAACAAAAGCAGATGGACTAATATTGGACTAAATGTCCTCCATCTAAGATGGATTTAAAA
Source organism: Zenarchopterus dispar (assembly GCA_028564865.1). NCBI lineage: Eukaryota > Metazoa > Chordata > Actinopteri > Beloniformes > Zenarchopteridae > Zenarchopterus > Zenarchopterus dispar. The sequence goes on from JAOWBL010002279.1 coordinate 4,644, forward strand.
ATACATTAATTACATCCTTTTAAAAGGAAAAATAGAAACAATTACTAGTGAACTGCTCATTTTCATAACCTTAAAATCAAAAAAGATGAGTCTGCATGCAAATATAATCTAAGTTTTTCTTTTATTGTGAAAAGAGGTTTTATCAGATTAACTTTAAAAACAGTCCTTTTTTAAGGGCAGTTTTTTAAAGCCGTCTCCACAAAGACTTTGGGGATTTTATAATCTCATCGGTGCACCATGTGCACATCTCAGCCATAATGCTGCTCAAATAAACCTCTCTGTCAATCTGTTCTGACTTAAGAGGATTTTTAAAACTGCTGCGAGCGTGCACTTTCCTGCTGCGAGCGTGCACTTTTTCCTGGCTGTCGAGAATTTTGATTACAGGTAGAAAACCCAGATTAAAGAAAACATCTGAAGTTGTGAGAGAAAACACCTTATTTTGTCTTTTAAATAAGACGGAGTGATGACGGTTACGACTGGGAGACATAGAAGGGACACCTTTGGACTGATGGACGTCCATCCACTGTCGATGTCCACTTGGTCCAGCCCAGGGTCACAGGAGGACTGAAGTTTGTTCCTGATACTAACAATTCAAAAAAAACAAACTAATCCAATTCAGCTTTATTTATAATCAAATCATGACAAATGTCATCTCCAGAGACTTCAACAATGCAGCTCAACTAAATCCAAATGAGTCAAATTAATACAAACCCAATAAAAAAAAAAAAAAAAAAAAAAATCAATGATAATTATTACTTTGATAGAGACCAACAGGTTGCATCAAAACTTATAATCAATACAATCTAAAAGTCCTGAGCAAGCACCAGGCGACTGTGGGGAGAAAAAAAAAACTTCCCACTGTGATTTTATGACATAATCCAGAGGGGGGAATTAAACAGAAATATTGCTACTTTTTAAAAAATATTTTAAAATATTTTCTGTTTGTTTTTTGTAAATTAACAAAAGAAGTTTTGATAAAGGGAAGAAAAAAAATCCTCATTCTCAGGAACTAAAATGAGCTCTTCCAGAACAATAATAATAATAATAATAATAATAATAATAATAATAAGGTAATTAGTATCATAAATCGTGATATTGCATCTAGATTTATCTCAGACCATTTTGTCTTCACTTCTTGGACAGAAGACGTGCCATTGTCTTGTCTCTTTCCCGTCAGCCTACTCAAAAAAAAAAAAATCTCTTTTTTTAATTGTGGTTAATGTCCACAGGTAGACGTGAAGGTTGAAGATGCATCTTCACACCTTCCTCCAGGATTTCTGCTAATTAATGATTCATTTGTATTCATGGACACATAATTATGAGACTGTTTTCATAAATCTGGCTGAAGAGGTTACTTATGCCCAAATCAGGTTTGAAGAGGTTTCATAAATGGGGGTCCTTTTTATTTATTTATTTTTTTGTATTTCTTAAATTAGACCAAACTATGTGGACAAAGTAAAGCCGAGGAGAAGTCAGAAGCAGCCAAAAAGCTCTGGCTCCAAACCCGCTGGCTCGACTTGGGAAAGTAATAAAAGGTGGTCTGCAGCTGAGCCAACAGCTGACAGAGACGGGAACCAATGTTTGGCCAAGGTCAGGAGAAACGGGGCGCGCGCACACACACACACGCACACACACGTCCACTCAGAGTGGAACAGGAAAACAAGGTTAAAAAACACCAGGGGGAAGACTGATGTGACTCGGTCCTCGAAGGGCATGGAGGAGTGACCGGTAGGAGAGCAGGAGGACAACGCCAGCGTTCATGACCTCAGAGACTGGCAATCAGTGCTGGCAGCCATCAAACAGGCAGAGTCCATGCACGTGCACGTGCACGCACACACACACACAAAATATGTGGCTGATTCATTCAAACCTCCCTCTTATATTAGAGTTAATCACATTTTTTCTTTTGAAAATTCAACCATTTTTGTAAATTTTACAAATAAATAACAGCTATTATTATTATTATTATTATGGATAATAAAATGTGGCAGTTTTGACAATAAAGTTATTTACTTTAAAAGGATGAAATCAGAAGTAAAACTGCCGTCACGTTGTGGTAAAGTTCTGGATGAAACAAAATCCTAAATATCTGCGTCTTTAATCCTCTTTCTTGTTCCATCTATATTTTTATTTTGGGTCATTATGAGTTAAATCGATCCACTATTGTCTGCTAAACAAACTCTCCAAGTTTCCTTTTTTTAAACGTATTCGGTCGTCGTTTTCATGCTAACTTCCTGGTTTCTGGATCAGTAAATCTGGGACCCATAAAATCCACATTAGTTCATCCTCGCTTGAAGTTTATCAGCAGATTAAACCCGGATTAACTCTGACACATCCAAGTTTTCACAACTCTACTTTTCTCAGGTTACATCCGGTTAAATGCCATTTCTGTTTATAATTAATTGTCTTCAGATTTTTTTTTCTAGTTTCATCTGTCTTATAAACTCAAAGTCTGATAAAATGGTGGGTTTTAGTATCCCTGGATTATATTAACATTAACAGAAAAATAAAATAAAACGCCTCCACGTGTGTTGCTGCTCTACACCTTAAACATTTGTTTAAACCTCGGCGCTCCTCGGGTTTTTAAAACTCTGCAGGATTTAGTCCGCTAACCAAAACTTTGCATGCACAATTGCACAGTGCACAGCCACCAGCATGAAAAATAGCAAACACTGAAAAATGTATGAGAGCGAAAAGGGAGCGAGGAAAGAGAAGAAAATAAACGTCTTAGACGGCAAACAGAGAGCCAGAGGGGAGTTTAGTTCTTCTGAAACAGAACCCGGACCTCCTGGGAGTCCAAACGCAACTTTCTCACTAAGAGACTAAAAAAAATGTAATTATCAACCTCTTTATTAGCCCAAACACTTCCTGCAGAGCAGTCATACTTCAACTTTACATGTTTTTTAAAAAAAGTTGTTCTTATTTTGGGTAAATGTTTAAAATTTCATACATTTCTAATCTTTTGTTATTACTATATTTTGTGCTGCTTTTCTCTTCAAATCAATGACAGATTTTACAGTCAGCATTCTGTGTTTCACTTTTCATCAAACAACTTTTACTTTTATTCAACAGAAGTCTGAAACTCACTCTCTAATGCACCAGCAGTCGCACATTTTTCAGCACATAAATTATTAATGGACGAGAAGATTGAGGGGAATGAGATAAAGCTCCATCAGATTTTTTTTTAAACTCCTTTGCAGTGAATTAACTCTTAAATTATGACTGACAGAGACTGCAGAGAAGAAAACCCGCAACCGTGAGGGGATGCTGGTGTCAGTAGAGCGTCGGCACTCAGAAAGTCAGATAACTGTAATTAGTTGTGCAGAGGACAAAGATTAATTACGCAAGAGAGTATAATTAATGAGGTGAGCACACATACCTCAACTAGGGAAGAAAAACTTCACACCTTCCCTCTTGCTGATTAGAGAGTTTGTAAATGCATCCAATGATTTAAAAAAAACAAGTTGCATGACTATATTTTCTTATTTCAGTATGATTATTCTTTCCTCTCAGGTATGAATATGAATTTTCCTCGACTATAATTACAGCCTCTTTATCATTTGAGTCCAATTCTGTAAATTTGTGAAAGTCTTCTTTTTTGAGTTGAAAATACACGTTGTGTTAAATAGTTCACAGCAGCAGAAAACATTTAAATCACCTTCTGATGGATGTTACACAGTAATACTGAAGCATGATTGACAGCTGATGGTCATATAGTCTGTAGTCTGCTTCATCTTTTCTGCAAATTTGCCCCCGATATCGGCCTTAAACGTCACGATTTTACAAGACGCAGAAAGATGGCGAGGTCCTGAACAAAGCTGCTTAAGAGCAGGACAAGACAGGAAACAAGTGAGTTTTGATCCACGTTTCTCCACCCAACATCCATGCACACCATCCTATTCAGTTAAGGTGCCTTTACAGTCACAGTTTATTCAAACACGTTAAGGAAAAGTAGTACCTGATCACAATCCACACACATACAGCATAAACTGACCTGGCACTGCGTGGGAAATCAACTATGAAAACATTTATATCTGGGATCAAATTTAGCATAAAAATGGTTAAGTGAGTTGATTAGAACCATACAGAAGAGTGTCCTGCACCTTCATAAACAAATAACCGTTACAGCAAACCCTTCAGGAGAAGGTGGAGATGCTGATGATCACGGTCACATCTGTTACCACGAACCTGTCATCACGTAAATGTAATTAATTAGCTCCTAATGGCTCACTAAAGACCTTTATCAACCCCTAACAACGAGACAGATGAGAGCTGGACTCCAGCTGAGCAGGTTTAACACTGCTTCAGTAAATGTGAACACTTGAACTGCTGAACAGACTGGCCTCCACCTGCCATACCAATAAATTCAATCCTTATCCTCACAGCTTTCGCTGAAAACATACGGACACCTCTTTACAATTAAAAATGTCACTATGTAATACCACATGTCCATAAGATATGATAACAAAGTTCATCTACCAAAGCATGTAAAAATCAACAATGTGTAGGACACAGCATTGTCCGTGGGTCTTTTATCAACACAGCCAGTCTAATGCCCCCATGTGGTCAGACTTGGTATTGCTACATAAAGTGGTTTTAAAAAATAAAATAATAAAGTAAGAAACATGAATGACATTAATTACATATTTAAAAGGAAAAGTTATAGGGGGATAAAAAGAAAAATCTTTGTTCTACATGGCAGCAACAAGTTTTGTGAAACAAAAAAAAAAAAAAAACAGAAACCAGAACCTGTTGACGTTGTTTATTCCCAATGTATGAAAAACTTAATTCAACAATAATTAAATAAACAAATAATATTTGTTTCAACGCTCTAATGAAAACACAATGAAGACTGAAAAAAAAATAAAATCACGCTACTGCAAACTTTACCTATGGAGGACAAACTCATAAACTCATAACTCAATAAAATATATAAAAATATTTCCTATTTAAAGTGTACTATTCAAAGTTCAAATCCAAGATAAAGTACTCAAATAAACCCCCAAAAAACGTTCAAATGATTTCTTCAAGAAAAGGACATATTTAAACAGCACACCTGTACCATATAGCGCTAATTGGAAACGCCCCATTTATACGTTAAACTCACCGATTTTATCTCAACCAGAAAAAAACGTTCATTGCAGGTTTTCTTACCTTTAAGCAGGTGTTCATTCTCGACATTCTGAAACTATGCAAAAACAAGTTTTAGTTAATTTTTATGCTCTATTTTTAATTAACAAATATATCGGAGCTCCCCTGTGTAATTGATGCTCAACAGCCATTGGCTCATTTGACTTTGAGAGGCGGGGCTTACTAAAGCCTGACACGTTTAACGTCTTTCTTTATGGTTTTCTAAGGATATGCCTTTCGCTCCATAGGTGTTAATGTTCGAGAAGCAGTAATGATTTTTTCTTCCTAATGTTTATGTCAAATAATCAGAGATTTCGTTTCCTCTTCTATCGTTTATTTCTTTTGTTAACTTCGACGATCAAAGGTAGATTAGAGGTGCGATAATGGCGCCGTGTGTTTAACACTGCCACCGTGTGGCCGCGGAGCGTAAATACATGTAGCAGAAAATACAAAACAAGTGAATTTCATTCATTTAATCTTTAAAATACATAAAGATTGCGCACCTAACTGACAAGGCAGGGTAAGACCTCAAGAAGTAATGTAGACCCATGTATCCCATAAAGAGATGCACATGGCCAAAGTAAGGTGCCAAGAAGAAAATATAAATTAAAAGGTCTACAATGAGCACTTCAGCAAATCTAAGATACAAAATTAACCAAGATGAGACAAAATGTATTACACATAAATAAATAAAAATATGCCAAATAACATAAAAAGCATAACAGAAACGTGAATTGATGGCGAATGACTGGTGTAAATTTAAAATAAAAATAGAGCAAATTAATGTGACAGTTAAAGAGATACTGAATTTCTACAACATTATGCAGCGTGACCAAAGATGTGGAAAATTATCCAAAATCTGAGAAAACTAAAGCACGAGCAAGAATTTAAAAAAAAAAAAAATTTTACCAAAGCTGGATTTTTAAAGATACTACTCCCACTCCACAGCAAGTGGAGCGCGACCTTTCATGGATTCTGGCTTCAAGACTGTTATTATGCAGGCCAGATGGTTTTCACACAGTTCCAGTATTTTAAGTTCTTCACACCCAATCCATAAACTTGTCCTTGTCATTAAGCAAGCATTCATTAAACGAGCTTTATTTTCATGATTAATAAACTATGCAGGATCCTGTGTGACCAATCTGTTTTGTAAATACTCTGTACTGCTTTGGGATGGTTCAAAAATGTAATCATTCATGATTTATTGATCATTTTCAAGACACATGAGGTTTGCTCTATTTGGCAAACACTTTTTTGACGACGGGGCAGATCATTTAAGACAACACAACACAAAACACAACATATGTTTGAGAATGAGCAGGTATTTTGTCAACTCCTGTAAATAGCCATGTGGTTCACAGAGTGGAACAAATGATAATGAGTTTTTCCATTTAATTATCTGTTACAAATTTAGCTCTTTCCACACTGCTATATTAAAAACTTCCCACAACTCTGTTTAATTTGGCAACACAAGAAAGAAGAGGAAGAAATCTGCTTAAGCAGAGGTAAGAGCAGCCAGGAAGACAGAAGAAGAAGACCTTGGAGAAACAGGAAGGTGTGACGACAAAAGCTGGATAGGATGGTCAGGTCACTAAAAAAGTTACAGCAGAGATATTACCTGTTAGTTTGACTACAAAAGAAAAGTTTCTGGCCTAATCCTGTCAAACCAACCTGGGATCTGGTTTCACAAGAAAGAAGCCTGAAAACTGAACACTGCCTCCTTTTCTATCCCGAGTGTTTCGTTAGGATCCAACGATACGATGAACTTTAGTTATGAGGGTTAGATATTTGAAATGAAGAGAAGCTAAAATTATGTATCATATCAATCCCTGTCAGAACTCTCACAGCAACACCTGGGATCACCTGGAGGCTCTCCAGAGAGCTCCTCAGGTGTGTTCAAGGAATTACTAGAAAGAGCTAAATGGAAGCAGGATGTTCCCAGGTTTGAGATCCCTCATAACAGTAGTTTAGGACAAGATGCTTGGATACAAAAAGTGTTTTTCATATGCTCAGGGTCCAGAAAAACAACTATCATTTTGATTTATGTTTAGAAGTAAAACACGCAAGTTCATACAGACTCTACTTTCTTTTTACTTAACCAAATGATTTCATCTGTGTTCATAAATAAATAAACTTAACCACAAAACTGTAAATATATGGAACCTATCTTCATCCTTTACAAAAACTAAATTCTGTTTAAATCAGGCTAAGGCAGGTCCTTTGATCTCTTATAAAATGTTCAAGCCTCGGATCGAAAGGTGCGATTCATAAATATCAAATCCAGTGCAAGTATAGACACAAATGTGTCATGTGAGGCCATGAGGAGGTCATTTGTAACTTAAATAAATCTTAAACAATGTCAAACCACCTCACACAGTCTCGCTGGGATGAAGTTCAAATAAAAATATGTCAAATAACACAAAAAAAAGCATAAAAGAAGCATGAATCAATGGAGAATGACTGAAGTAAATTAAACGAAAATCAAACTCATGATTTATTATGCTCTGCAGCTGCTTAAAGCACCTTAATTCGGTGGTACACCATACGGTTTTGTGGTAAATTTAGGTCTTTTACAGATGTGATTGTATTTGTAATAAGGTTCATGAAGTCGTCACTGCTGAGCATTAAGGGAAAACGTGTCTCGACAGAGCTGCGAGTCTCGTCTGGCTACAGCGCTGAACAACCCGGGGCTGTTCTTGTTCTCAAACATGAGTAATGTTCAGGTTTCCTTTTGTTTTTCTAAATTACTGCAACATTTACTCTTTCCACCAGTCACCAGGCCGCTGTAAGCAGTGAAACTGCAAATTCTACGTTGGAGCTTCTTGTGATTTATTTAGAGGGCAACAAGTACTGAAGCAAATCGGTGTGCAGTCGGACCCACAATCCTCCATCTAAGTAAATAAATAATAACGGGCTCACTTCACTGAATTTGGTTACAAATACCAGCTGTTTCACAGAAAAAAAAAAAACATTTAACATTTTCTCCAAGACTACCCATGTGTCCTTTGAATAAAGTATAAATAAAGAAATTCTCATTTTGAGTCATTTTAAACTTGCCATTAAGCCATATTTTTAAATACATATTTTATCTTGATATCTGATTTTTTTTTTTAAAAATGTAACTCCAAGTACTTTAAGAGAGAATAACTCATTTTAAGGATGAGAAGTTGGCTGTAAATACAGAAGTGATAGATTCGTGAACGATGAGAATCAATAAGGAAATAATACAATTTGACTGGTTGCAATAAAAACATGCCCACAAACTTAACGGCAAATGCACTTTAATGCTGCATAAATTACACTCATCCCAGACCACAATATCTGACAGCATCAATACATCCAGAGCATGCATCAATATTGTTTTAAATTAGTTTTCTAGAGACTTCCTCATGGGAAGGAAATGAAATCACATCTTTAAAGCACCTATCAGAAAAAGTACAACGTAAAAATGACACCAGCCCAATTAATGTTATTACCTGGATTTCCCACCATGACGTGAACGCGTTTGATAGAAACATGGCTCCCTGCCACATAAATAAGAATACAGACTCAAAGTTAGTATTTGTGTTGGAGTCTCATATAAACATTGTACAAAAGCTTCTAGAAAGATTGTGACTCCCACTTTAAAGCACCCAGAATAAGAAAGGTTCAATAGTAAAATAACAAAATAAAAATGTGCATAAAAACAGGATGTAGTTGAAAATGACTGGTGGATGTACCGATTTCTTTTTTTTTTTAAAGCAGTTGATAACTCACAAGTGGAAATTGGATCATAAATTATAAATCACATACTCTTTGTAGAAAACATTTGTGATTGATCCAAGTTAAAAAGTACAAATATTCTCACAGGCTTTGATTGGGAACAGTTTTAAATGTTTAAATCATTAAAACTTCATTGTGCCATTCATTTTTAATGCATTTCAAATTGCACCAGCATTATTCTATGCAGCGCTGCCGGACTCAGACGACACGATCCGTTTATATAAAAAAACTTTTGTAACCGTGGTAACCCTCTTTAGGACTAAGGCTGCAGCGGATATAAAAGGCTCAGTTTACGTTGAAGACGAGGTTCAAAACTGACATGGAACATTTTTTATATATATATATATATATATATATATATATATATATATATATATATATATATATATATATT
>JAOWBL010002281.1:0-13925 GCA_028564865.1 Zenarchopterus dispar
GCATCTTCCTGGCATCCCATTGGCTAGGAGGGACCTCTGTGTGTATGTGCGTATACCCAGAATCCTCTTCGTTTTCCTGTCGGCCCACGAGGATCACTGAAGCCTCAGTCTCACGCTAGCGAAATTCAGTAAAGCCCGAAGTGTTCGGACAGTTTTTCGTCAGCTTTTGTTAGTGTTTATTGCAACTTTACGTGTGTGTATTAACTTTTATTCACTATGGACGAAAGAGCGATGCGTTTGGTTGATCTAGCCAAAGAATATGGCCGTAAAGTAAAAAAGAAACAAAAAAAAAAAAAAAAAACGATAAACAAAAAACTTTATTCTTTACATTATGTACAACTCTCATTTTTATGTTAAGTGTGCAGTAATTTAATTTTAACATGTATTTGTTACAGGTTTTGATGCATTTTTGTAATTTATAAAAAATTTATGTCCGATATTTAAGGGGCTTGGAACCGATTAGGGCATTTTAGGGTAAAAAGCGTTTCTACTTACGAAATTTTCACTTTACGAAACGATTTCCAGAACGAATTAATTTCGTAAGTAGAGGTACCACTGTACAATGTAATTACAAAGTATATATATTATAGTTTTTGGATAGTATATTGAAAAGGTAATCTTTAATAAAATATTAACTATTTTCTTGTCAAACAAATATGCATTTCAAAGTAGTGATATTTATTTTGCATAAACATTTAAAAAACTTTCAATCAAAAATTAAAAATGCCCCCCCCACACACACACACACACACACACACACACACACAAGCATGCACACAAAAAACATGTTTGGCTGAACTTGTTTGGTTTGGTCTCCTGAGGTTGAGTCCAACCCTGACAACCTCACCCCCATTTCTGGATATGTATAAAACTCTTGCCAGAGATACTGAGCTGATTCCTTTGGCCTTCGGGGCAGAACAGAGCTATGCCATTATTGGGACTGCTCCTCTTGGTCCTGATGGGAAAAGGAAGCTCCATCTGTCGCCTGCAAGGCTTTGCTCAGCAGCCCGAACTAACTCAGGATGGCGACCTTTTCATTGGAGGCATTTTTTCATTTCGCACAGGGCAGGATTATGGCATTGAAACATTTCAGACAATTCCAGAATTCCGTAAATGCAACAAGTATGTAAAGTTATACTTGTTTTTCAGTTTACATTTATTGCACAATTATACAAATGTATAATTTTCTAAAAGTTAACATTGACTGGTTTATGTTCACAGCTTCAATTTTAGGGAATTCAAATTCGCTCAAGCAATGATTTTTGCCATAAATGAAATCAATAGAAACCCTGAGATGCTGCCTGATGTTAAACTTGGCTACAAGATTTATAATAACTGTGGCACCATGGACATACTGAGGGCGGCACTGGCACTTGTGAGTGGACTCAAGCAAGAAATCAGTGATGACAACTGCACAAAAACCGAAACAGTTCAAGCTATCTTAGGACATTCAGGATCAAGTCCAACTATTGCATTTGCACAGGTTGTTGGAAGATTTCAAATACCGGTGGTGAGTCAAAACTGAAGGTTCACTAAACTTACTGTGAAATGAAAAGCAGTTCCTAGAAATGTGGTGTTTTCTAATTGCAGTTCTGTTAAGGCTTAACAGATTAGGTCATGAAGGAAAGTTGTGTTCTCAATTGCTGCAAGTCAGATTTTTGAATGTTTCATTACAGATCAGCCATTTTGCCACCTGTGCCTGCCTGAGCAACAGGAGAGCATATCCCACTTTTTACAGAACTATTCCCAGTGACTACTACCAAAGCAGAGCTTTGGCTAAGCTGGTTAGGCACTTTGGTTGGACCTGGGTTGGGGCTGTAGCTGTGGATAATGAATATGGCCTGAATGGCATTACAGCATTTATTCACGCAGCACAGGAATACGGAGTGTGCATTGAGTACTCAGAAGCATTTTCATCATCAGATCCTCCAGATGTTCTGCAGAGAATAATAGAGACTATTAAGCTGTCAACTTCCAAAGTGATTATGGCTTTCATGTCTCACAGAGAAATTAAATTATTGGCCTTTGAGTTGTACAAACAGAACATTACGGGATTGCAGTGGATCGGCAGTGACGCATGGATCACAGATCACTCCCTGACATACAGCGAAGGACACACCATCCTGCTGGGCTCATTAGGCTTCACTGTGGCTAAAGCTGAGATCCCAGGGCTGGAGGAGTATCTGAGGCAGCTGCACCCCTCGCATTTCCCTGACAGTCAGTTTGTCAGCGATTTCTGGGAGGATGTGTTTGACTGTTCTCTGAATGAAACTGAAAACACACAAAGACAACCATGCAGTGGCCTTGAGAGCTTGGAAAGCATTCACTCGCAGTTCACTGATGTGTCAGAGCTCAGATTTACGAATAATGTTTATAAATCAGTCTACGCAGTGGCTCATGCTCTTGATGACCTGATGAAATGTGATGATGGCAGAGGGCCCTTTTATAATGGGAGCTGTTCTCATTCTACACACATTCAACCATGGCAGGTGAGAAACAGCCAGGTGCTTGTGACAGTATGAAAATTATAAGAGTCAGTCATGCTATCTGTTATTTATTGCTGTATCTATTTTTTGTCAAGGTCTTGCAATATGTTGACACTGTAAATTTCACCACTCTGGATGGAGAAAAAGTTTATTTTGACAAAAATGGAGACTCGCCAGCGAGATATGAACTTGTGAATTTACAAATTACAAGCAGAGGAACCCTGGAAGGAGAGACTGTTGGTGTTTATGATGCATCTCTTCCAGAGGAGTTTCAGTTTATTATGAACAACATTCCAGTTGTCTGGGGAAATGGATTGACTAAGGTAAAACAGAGGTTATAAATTCTCTGAAAACTGTTTAATATACTCTTTCAGAATGTATATTGCTTTGCCAGTTGTTCATTGTAACTTTTCTGTGTCCTAATCATTCTATCCATAAGGCACCTGAGTCAGTCTGCAGTAAGAAATGTCCCCCAGGAACTCGCAAGGTCCTGCAGAAAGGAAAACCAGTCTGCTGTTATGACTGCATACCCTGTCCAGCCGGGGAGATCAGTAATTTAACTGGTAAAGATACAACAAAATAAAATAAAACATAAGAAAATTGTGCATGATGCACTGTTGACCTCAAACATCTACTTTTGTTATTCACATGCCTTACTTCTTATTTTTTCAGATTCAATACACTGTATGAAATGCCCTCCAGAGTATTGGTCCAACAAACAAAGAGATGCATGCATCCCTAAACCAATAGAATTCCTGGCATACAGTGAAATTCTGGGAACACTGCTGGCATTATTTTCTTTGCTGGGAATTTTTGTAACCATGATCATAACAATAGTCTTCTACTGCCACAAAGAAACTCCACTAGTGCGGGCCAACAACTCTGAGCTAAGCTTCCTGTTGCTCTTCTCCTTGACTCTGTGTTTCCTCTGCTCTCTGACCTTCATTGGTCGGCCCTCTGAGTGGTCCTGCATGCTACGACACACAGCATTTGGAATCACCTTTGTTCTTTGCATTTCTTGTGTTTTGGGGAAAACTTTAGTGGTTTTGATGGCCTTCAGGGCTACACTTCCAGGCAGTAATATGATGAAATGGTTTGGGCCTGCACAGCAAAGGCTCAGCGTTCTGGCTTTTACTCTCACACAGGTTCTTATATGTATTCTTTGGCTAACAATTAGTCCTCCTTTTCCATTTATGAATATGTTCCTTTATAATGATAGAATCATCTTGCAGTGTGATCTTGGGACTGCTGTAGGGTTCTGCGCTGTTCTAGGTTACATCGGACTTTTGGCTGTATTATGCTTTGTGCTTGCTTTTTTGGCTCGAAAACTGCCTGATAACTTCAATGAAGCTAAATTCATCACCTTCAGCATGTTGATATTCTGCACCGTCTGGATTGCCTTCATCCCTGCATACATCAGTTCTCCTGGGAAGTTTAGTGATGCAGTAGAAATATTTGCTATTTTAGCTTCCAGTTATGGACTTCTATTCTGCATTTTTTTCCCAAAATGTTATATAATTCTATTTAGGCCAGAACACAATAATAAAAAACATATAATGGGTAAAACAATTAAGACTGATATACAATATTGACAGGTTCTTAGACTGAACACATTTAGTTTTAAAAACATTTTTTTGTTGTTGTTTTTTGGTGCTGTATATATGTACTGTGTGATTAAGATCTAATATGTCATTTTACTTTTTATGTACCGTAATGCTGTGTCAATTTGTTGCAGTTAATAAATCTTCTCTTAAACTGTAATATTCTTTCAAATCTTTGTAACTTCACAAAACAAAACCACATAAAGAAAAGCAGGAACAGGTGAAAAAGGGTACATTCTCCAGGCAATCATGGTTGCCACACCCTGTTGTGATGTTAATGGCACTATTTCTAAAATTTACTTTATAATAGCAATGGCAAAAATCCAAAAGCTTCTATCTGCAAAATGATCAAAAAATAGAGAAAAAAATTATTCTAATCTCCATTTTGCAACTCAATAACACCTAGTCGGACTTGTTGAGACATAGTATAGTGGTCTTTTACAAAAACAGAGTAACATTTATTGGGATTTCATAAAAATATCCTTCAAGAAAACAAGTTTTAATTTTGTTCTTTATGGGAATGCATTTTTCAAATAGGAGGTTTTGCATTTCAGCCATCAATATGGTTATATTTAGAACTGTGGAGGTAAAAAAGCATTTTCTCCAAATATTCCATGGGTTTTGCATCTTTGGTACAGTTTCTTATCAGACACACTCAGATTCAGTCAGTTTAGAATTACCAATCAATCTAACATGCATGTAGTAAGCCAAAGTACCTGGAGAAAAAAATGCAAACTTCATACAGAAAAGGGCCCTATAGGGATTCATACTAGCAGCCCTCTTCCTGGAGGTGAAGGAGCTACTTGTACATTCATACAACTACATGAACACACATCAAAATCTTAAGTGAAGTGCCATTCTATCACTGGTGAATATTTAGGCAAAAAACATTTATACAAATACATATATATATATATATATATATATATATATATATATATATATATATATATATATAAAACATTCTAGCAAAGAAACTCAGCAGATTGAACTAAATCTTTACTTTTGAAAAATCCTCCTTCCTGACCATGCATAAGGGGATGGTGGAGAGGAAAGCCCCCTATTGGCAGCAAAAAACCTGCAAGCAGAACCAGCCTTCTGTTTTGATCTGACCATGACACATGAAAATAACCATAATAATTAATTACAGCAGTGCTGTCATATACATACATGATACATAAAGAGAACAAAGTGAGCAAATAGCCTGGTTCATCATAGGAGGCTTCCCAGTAATCTAAGTCAATAGGGCTTGGGCAGGCCTCCTGCAGTGTGGGCCATGGCAGCCATTTTGGTAGCTACAACAGCAGATAACACTTTGAAAGAAGAAGAGTCATAATACTGAAAAAGTAAACACTGAACGTAAACTGGTGAATAACAAATTATTTTACTAAAATGAGCTATGAACCATATCAGCACAGGATTATTCGGAGAAGACGGAGCTTTTGAGTAGTTTACATCTATATAAGCTCAAAAGACTGCACTGCTTATTCCACCTGCTACTTCCACTCACCCCACCAACATCTTTTCTCATCTCATTTGCAGTGTGAGTGCATTTGCAGCCAAACAGTTTAGGAATCTCTTCATTCATATGTGCAGTTTACAAATGGATGGGTTCAAGACTTAAAAGCCTCCTGAACAGCAAGCTCTCTTGACACGGTCACTCGAACGTACGTGAAAACGTATGTGGAATCAAACCTGTCTGCATTTCTATAAGTGTTTAGCATCTGTTTTCTTGCACAGCTTGAGTACATGAACTAAAGAGAAAAACTTACAAATCAGAAGTACAAAAACTATTTCAGCTATTTTCAGAACCACAGCAGCAACAGTAACAATTTTATTGTGCTGATATACAAAACCAAACTCATGACTGCCACCATGGTGGATTTTCCAAGATTGAAATGACATGATCCCAAGCCCTATATCAGCATAACAAAGAAGATGTTTCAGGGTTACACAACCAACCTATCACAGAACTTTAACAAGTGAGGCTGGACAGGTTTCATTTCTGCATAAACAGTTCTATAGACACTGGAAGAGCAGAATATGTATCTGAATGAACGTTTCATCAAGATATTAAATACAGTACAGAACTAGTTGTGCAGAACATGTTCATATTAACAAGATCCTTGATAACCATTAGAATAAATTGCTATAAGGCAGCTAATTAAAACAGAACCTCAGAAAGTATGTGGCTTGCAACTTAAAGAACATAATATTTCTTCTGTAAACTAATGAAAAAAAAAAGTTTTGAAATGCTAAAGTTCCCCTGAAGTTCAAATACAATGATGTAATTCAAAGAAAAGAAGGTTACATAAGGTTATGCCTGCACAAAAACAACATGGAACAAACAGTGGAAAGTAAATAAGTCCCCATCTGTTCCACATATGACTTTATTATCTAGTGACTTGTCTCAGCCCCTGAGGGAAACAACCAGCTACAGCAGAGCCAAAAGAAGCAGATGCTAAAGATGCAACAACATATTGTTTCATCCTTTTAGGGAAAAACATGTACAGCATGTGGCATATTGATAAAAACAGACACATCAGTCATGTATTAATTAACAGCTCTGTCACAACAAGTAACTGATGGGAACAGATTCAATTAAGGCTGTGTTTTGATGCTTCTCTCCCTCGGGTTCTTATTTGTCCTTTCAAGTATGATCTCAGACTTCCTTTGCTCAGTCACTGTATTCCCAAAAAACAATTTAAATAAAATGTTATTGTAAACAGTTTTAAAATCTAAATTACTTTTTAAAAAAAAGAAAACTGCATATGTTAGCGATTTCTTTTATTTTATTTATTTATTTTTATGTTATAGATTCAGAGAGCACTGGAAATCTGAACTGCTTGTCTGAATTGTGCCAACATAAAGTTGTCAAAAGGAAGCTATATTAAAATATTTAAATTTTAAATTTTAACTAAAGCTTGACCTAAAGTATCCTACTTACTCTGAATGTGAAGTATATAAAACATGATAACAGTCACAACCCTCAAACACTAAAATGTTTTCAATTTTAATCAGTTCAGATTTTTGTTTGGCCTTAGCGATAATAAAACTTTAAAAGTCGAGTGGCCATTCCTGCCTACACAGTTAACACAGTTGATCTTTGCAGATCAGAATCAGAATCACTTTATTGCCATTGCCAGTAAACAGGTTTACAGACTAGGAAATTGCTCTGATGTGACGGTGCAGATAAAAACTGTAATAATGTAAAGTAAAAATAGAATTTAAAAAATACATGTGAATAAGCAAAATAAAATAAAATAACCAAATAACTTTAGGAGAAAAGAAAATCTATAATATATACAATACAATAGACAATAGCAGGAGAATAGTTTGGCTGTTTTATGAGTCATTTAACTTTTGTGCATGAGTCTGATGGCTGAGGGGAAGAAGCTGTTCTTGTGGTGGGAAGTTCTGGTCCGGATGGACTGTAGTCTCCTGCCTGAGGGGAGAGTGTTAAACAGGCAGTGTCCAGGGTGAGAAGGGTCAGTAGCAATACGACATGCATGGCCTAAGAGAGATAATTTCAGATAACAGATAATAGACAGACAGATAGACAGATAATTTCTTGTGCAGTAGAGTGATTCCAGAAATATTTGAGTCATGTAGCATGATAATTCCAATCAATTAAAATCTAAATAGCTTTTCACTTGATCAATAATGATTTTAGTCTCTTAAATGATCAATAGACGGGATCATTTAACACTATTTCACAGTAAAGCACAATATTAGTCTCAATATTTATTTTGTTAGTTAATAAAGAAATGTGCACACACTATGGCTTTTCCAGAAGTGGCCAATCTTCCAAACATACCAAAGGACTGTGTTTATGGCCCATCCAACTAACCTTTTCAAGACTGAATAAAAAGAAGTTGCTCACTTTCAATTCACTACTTTTAAACAGTTGTTTTGTGTATTTCTTTCATTTCTTACATGATTTTGGAGGAATTTTGACCCTTCTTTACAACATTACCTCAGTTTGTTGGGGTACAAACTGAGGTAATGTTGGAGGTTGGGGGGGTTGGGAGTTGGGGGCATTCATTTCTGTACAGGCTTGTAAAAGTCCCACAACAACTTTTCAATTGAACTGATAGCTGAACCTTGAGTAGGTTATACTAAGACCTTGATTCTATTCTTTTTTAAGTCACACTACAATGCTTGACAGTATGTATGTAGTTTTTGTTGCTTAAATGTATAATATTGCTCTGGGCATTCAGGACAAACAGCTCCACTTTGGTTGTATTTGTGGATTGGACATTATTCCAGAGGTCATGTAAATTTGTTCAGATGAAGCCTTGCAAGTCTTAGTCCTGCATCAATGTTCCCTTTGTACTAAAGAGGCTTTCTAAACAGAATCTTCCAAACAAATCATACTTTTTCTATCTTCTTCCAGCTGTGCTGTTATGGACTTTAATATTTAACGTGCTCATTGAGGTCTGTAGAGCCTGAGATATAAGTCTTTTTTTTAACATAAGTCTAATTCATATTTAAATATAAATTCAATTTAAATTTAATATATTTTTAATTATTCATTTCTCTGACGTACATAGGCCAGAATATCAACTCCTGGGAGCACTGGATGTTTTACAGTTGTAAATAACACTGAACTCCATATAGTTTCGAAATGCTTATTACGGTTTCCAGATTGATGTGCAGAAGCAGTGGACAGCCTCTCTAAGACCATTGCTCATGTCTTTCCTCCATGACATTTTCTTAACAGACACTCAATTACCACAGACCAGAAATGCCTAGATACCAAGATGTCTCCTTTTATACAGGTCTCCACATGTGCTCATGATCAAGCCACAAAGGTGATTGATAAACAACACCTAGCTTCAACTAACAAATTCTAAAAAATCTATTTAATGATTTCCTAGTGATTGCAAGAGAGGACATCTGAGTAGTATGTTGCTTATTCACTTATTGATTTGGTTTTGTAGGGATGTTGCAGATTTTTCACAATCTGGAAAAACTGTATAGAACATATTATGTTTATCTGTTCTAAGGCAGCAGCTCTATCTATTTATGTGTGCTGGGATGTAGCATAAATTCACAAATTAAAATATGATCCTGAACTCTGACATAGTTAATCAACTCTCATGGTGCCAATGAGTGGCAATCTGTGTATATTGCTATCCAAAATTTCCATCCATCCATCCACTTATTCCTAATCTCAGTCACAGGGAACTGCTAGAGCCTATCCCAGCTCTTTTTGGGCAAAAGGCAGGGGTACACTTTAGACAGGTAGGTAGTCTATCACAGTTCAACATATAGAAAAATGCACGGGGGTGGTGGTCTTATAGACATCTCTTAGTCATACCAAAAACAAGTGATGGCATTTACACAAATAACTTGTGTGCTTTGAATTCGTATTCCTTCTGCAATTTCACTGGCTAGCTCTAGCTGTGTAGCTGGAACTCCCCTGGCACACACATTCATTCAAACACGAAAAGTTGCCCCCCCCCCCCCCCCCTCCAACCCTTTGACAGAAGCAATGCTATTAATGCAATGCATGGAGCCCACAATTCAATGGATGGCATCATCCCATTCAAAGTCTGTGGAGATGGACGCAGATGATGCATTCAGTGCTGCTGTGTGAATCCACAGAAACAACTACTCATACTCATTCCTATGTGCTAATTAGAATGACCAGTTAACCTGACGTGTGATTTTGGATTGTGGGAGGAAGCTGGAGGACTGGGAGAAAACCTACATAAGCACAGAAAAACACAGACAAACTCCACACAGACATCTTGTGTGTCCCCTGCTGGGATTCAGACCAGGAACCCTCTTGCTGTGAGGCAACAACGCTAACCCTTATCTATCTACAGAGTCATGGAGGTCTGCTGGAGCCTATCCCAGCTCATGACAGGCAATAGGTGGGGGTACATCCTGGACAGGTCGCCAGTCCATCACAGGGCCACATATAGAGACTATCAAATATGCGCACTCACAAACCAGATGAACCAGGAACTATTCTTGCTGTGAAGCAACAGTGCTAACCACTAAGCCACCGTGCTGCCCATATATTTTTATTTATTTTGCTACCAACTTTTTTTGGTTTGTTTGTTTGTGGACACCTTTCCTACCCCTGGAAACATGTCACCCTGGGCAGATTTCCATGTGGGCCATATCTAATTCCACCTCTGTTTGTAGCCTATCTTTGTCATTGCAGCAAAAGATTTTTCACAACACAAATCTTAGTCAAAAATATTTTTGGAATGCACGTCTTATTGAATGCATATTTTGTCTCTTTATAAAATACTACCACAAAAAGTAAAAGTGAACAAATTTATAAATGCTATGTATATTGCTGGCATACCAACCACATACTTTTCAATCAATAATGATAGTCTTATATTGTTGCACAAGGGGTAATAAAAAAATAATATCACTGCGAGTAACATATCTAGTTTATCAAAGTAGCAAACTTTTAAAACATTTTTGAGAACTTTTAAAACATTTTTATTTTAACAATGTTACATTTAAAGACTGGTAGCTCTTGGACAAAGCATCCCCAGTGTATTCCAATTAGATTCATTCTTCATGCAGCATATACATCGTGCAAAGAAAAAAAAATGCATGTACCACTGAGAATGCTCCGTTAAGTTGCCTCCTACAGCAGAGGTGCACTCAGGAAGCTATAAAACAAATCCTTCCAAAAGAACATCTCTGCCAAAGGCAAAGCTCTGAGATGACAGTAGCTACTTTTGTCTTCTTAACTTTGTTCACATGGATTGCATCTTCTGGCTCTTGGCTCAGCCTTGGTCAGAATGAACATTATGAAGAAAGAAAAACCCTAAGTGAATCATGTAAAAGTTCTGTCAGTCATGAGAGTTATAAAACAAAACCAACACTGACCTGTAACAGGTGAGTAACCGCTTTTTCTTTCCTTTCTTAATTCTGAACTTTTTTAACTTGTAATTTCTGATTAACATGTTTTGTTTAGTTGGGAAATGTATAATATTGTATGGTTTTCCCCTCACATTCTTCAGCAGTTAGATTGTAATAAATTCCTCAGCATGGAACCACTTTGAATTAAACAGGTCTAAACGCCACAAAAGACTATTAGACCATCTCTAGAGGATGGCAAATGAGTCACACCACAATTTTAAGCAATTTGACAGTAATTAAGCACAAATATTCTCCCAGATGCATTAGTATGCATCTCTGTTGCTGTTATATTTGAGGACGTTGAGGATGTTTAAAATGAATTTTTCATTTATGTTGATTTTTTTTTTTCTTGTTATCTTAAGTCTCCCAGTTCACAATTAGCAGAAGGAAATGACCTTGGTGGTGTGTGTGATGGTACCTCATTTTGAAAGATAATCAGATACTTCATGTTAAATAATATGTTTTTTTGTAATTTTAGACCGTCTGAAATGAGCATTGCCTTGGAGTTGATCTTTACACAGGAGAAATTCAAAACAGACAACACTCTAGTTTTCTGTGTATCTTCAAATGGATCTGTGAACCTGTTACGAAGAGCTACAATGAATGCAAAGGAAGAAAACAGACATGTATATAAACATGACATTATGCACTTTTTGGTCTATTTCCTTTGTAAGATGAACGGCCTAAAGTTTATGATGGAGGTGAGTGCCAGATTTACAGTGCATTTAAGTTATTAAACATCAAACTCACCATACTGCATACAAAATCTGCTTGAGGAAGTTTAATATGAAATGTCCAAAATATCTAATTTGTTTCTAATTTCTCCTCTTAGATAAAATCTGCTAATTATAGCATCCAGTGGTATCACAGAAATGTTGATCCTCCATCTGTTTTTACGAGATGTGTGGCTCACTGCACCCACACCTTTACTCATGTTCTGGCTCATCAGCAGAAAACAATGGCTCACATGGTCATTTGCAAGATGTGCAATGTTGAGGCTCTGCCAAGTTTTCTATGCAGAAAACTTGGAGAATTTCCAGATTGCCATAGCGTCATGCTAGCTGACAGCGAAATGAACTGTACATCCTCTGAAGCTTCAAAAACAGTTCACCTAAGGATCTACAGCTTTAAGGTGTGTACATGAAGCCTTAATTTTGAAAAAGGCAAACTGACTAATTCTCTGATCGGTGCTCGTCCTCCCTGATGGGAACCTAAAATAATCTGCACAACTAACTGTATTTCAGCCACCAAAGAGTGTATTTTTTTTTTTTAAATTGGACAATGCAGAAGGAAGTAATACATTTTTTTGCTCACGTGTGTTCCTTCCTGTGTGTGCTTTGGTACTTTTTTGTTTTTAGCTAATTTTTAGATAATTTAGCAAATGACGTGTAACATAATAATAT
This sequence comes from Zenarchopterus dispar, assembly GCA_028564865.1. NCBI lineage: Eukaryota > Metazoa > Chordata > Actinopteri > Beloniformes > Zenarchopteridae > Zenarchopterus > Zenarchopterus dispar. The sequence continues at coordinate 12,388 of JAOWBL010002281.1, forward strand.
ATTATTAAAATATAGTCGAATAGCTACATGCAATTTTTTTTAGTTTTATGTTGTTTCCATTCGGTAAATTAAGCTTGTAAACTGTTATATTACCAGTCCGCTTGTGCATGAATCTGTGATGTGTAGGGTGCAGTGTCTGACATTTTTTAGATTTCATCAACAGATGCCATTTGAGATTTGTTCAGCACTCTACTCAAAAGACACATTGAACACACAGCCAGGTAAAACAAGCTTGTCCTATCAAGAAGAGCGTACATCAGTTTACTTAAAAATAAAAATGATAACAATCTTTAACTTTCATCATCCACAGAAAACACCAAATTGACTGCTGACACAGGCAAAGTGGGACATGTGCAGCCCGCAGTTTCCAGCACATGTGTTGGAGGATTTTTGCTCACAGCTCTATTTCTGCTTGCACTCTGCAGAACAAGAATGAAAACATCAAACAGAGTCAGTCCTGTTCATAAGGCCAATTCTGCAATGGTGATGCTTTTCACAGTAACTATGTATTGTTTTCCACCGTCAGTCACCGTCCAACGGTTGTCTGAGTGGCACTTGATGGTGCTCTCTTTCTTTTATGGTCTGGGAAGAACTGTTCATGTGTTAATTGCCTGTAGAGTTGGGTATACTGTCATGAAAGTGTGTTGTCCCACACAGCAGAAATCAAGGGCTTGGCTTGTTGCTCTGTTGTTGCTCTTGATGACTTTAAGTGTTCCATTTCGGAATAAAAGCATGAAACACTGGGCTGAGATACATGTAGACAGTAATAATGGATCAACACTTAAATCATGGGCTGCATTATGTCAAATGGAGCTTCTGGCTTCTTTGTACTGTTTGCTTGTCTCCTTTCTTTCTTTGCTACAATCCATCCTGTCTCAAGTGAACTTTTTGAGCTTTCTTTGTCATCTGCGACTGCTGACATGCCAACAAAATTTAAGGACATCAGTAAAGTATGTATTTGTGTTTGAGATCAACAGGCTGACTTAAGGTTACTTTCCAAGCTTCCCTCAAAGGTACTGAACCTGACATTTTACATAGAAATTTAAACACACACAAAAAAGTCATAAAAATGTATATTTAAGAAATTACCAATTGGGTTAACAGGTGTATATTCTTCCTTCATTTTTGCTCATTGCAATGTTAATCATTTGTAGTATTAAGGATGTTGTTTAAGCTTGAAGTAAATGCAAGCGTAATGAATATAAGAGTTTAAAACATGTATTTATTTGTTTCACTGGCACATTTAGTAATTCAGATAAATTATAAATAGTTGTGTGAAAGGTTGGTTTCTATATGTAGCTTTATTAGATATTGTTTACATTTAAACACTTGTACATAAAAAAATTGCTACTAAATAAAATTCTTCCTACAAGTTGCTTTTGTGTTTATTAAAATGAATTCCTCATTGTGGTATGATATTTAACTTTAAAGCAATCAGACCACTGGTTATAGAATGTTTGTAATATCTATCTATCTATCTATCTATCTATCTATCTATCTATCTATCTATCTATCTATCTATCTATCTATCTATCTAT
>JAOWBL010002282.1:0-13925 GCA_028564865.1 Zenarchopterus dispar
GCCATGAGTGTAAAAAAAAAAAAAAAAAAAAAAAAAAAAAAAAAGGGGGCGGCTTTTTTTTCTCCTGTGCACTACATAAATACAGTGTTGAAATGTACCCTGTAAATTCATAGTACTTCTCATTAACTATGTAGAATTATGTTATGGTGACAAATTTGCATCATCTAAAAAGTTGGAAAGTGAGAAATTGTTCCAAAAACTGAATTACAGCAAAATATGAAGGGTTTGTAGAACATTTAATGTAGATCTGAAATGCTAGGAAAAAGATTTATTGGAAAAAAAAAAAAAAAACTTGTAGGGAGAACTGTTGAAAAAGTAGGCAAGGACAAAAAATTAGTGTTACTAATAGGTTCAGTTAATCATATCAGCAAATGTTTGATTCATCCTATTTAACATTAAAGAGGTAGTCTGCTTAACCTGTGGTTTCCATAATAAAAAGAAGCCACAATAAATCAACCAAATAAAATCAACTTGTGCTATTCAGTGCATATTAAAAAGGTAAACAGGCGATAACAGAAATATTCACAATACACTCTGTCCATGTATAAAAACTGATAATTATAGATCAACTTGATGAAGAGGAAGTAATTTGCTATAAAGAAATAAAAATGTTTCATCCTTAGTAGTGTTGCCATCATGTTGAAGGTGAAATGTTTCCATTCAGCTACACCTGACCTGTATTGTCATGGGGAGGTGTCCACTGAGGCATAGGGGTCTTGTTATTTTCCCAAGCACCTAATTAGAGTCCCTGTGACCTTTAACAATTGAGCAGCCCATTGGCCGTGCAACGGTTTGAATACAGATATCCATTCCACTGACATTTTTACAAAAGAAAGCACATTCTGCCTCATTTTGAGAAAGTGCTGCCAACCTGAACATTCATTCATTGTGACCTGTACAAATCAATTATGCTGCACATCAGAGAAAGGCTACTAAACCATACTCCACACAAATTTTCTAAAACAATTTTCTAATGGGTCAGGCCTTGTGAAGAGTCAGAATTCAGATTATAAATTAAATTCTTTTTTTCATAATTTTAGTTTTACCAAACTTTTAATGTATTGTTGCACTCAATCCCACTGAATTCTGTCTTTTGCATAGATTCAGTCTTGACTTCATTGCTTGAATATTGTGACAACTGTATTTTCTCACTCTTTTATTTTTCTCCCATGCAAAAGCCTGTGAAGACTGTATTATCTTTAAACATTACACTATTAGGTTCTTTATCGCCTTTCAATATTAAGTGGTTAACGTTCCACATGTGATTACGCTGAGAAATATTTTGCAACATTTCTTCAAAGACTCACTTAACCCTATATAATGAAAAGCTTGATTCATGTAGGAAAACTGGGTTTTTCCCAACACTGAATGGGTGAAATACATTAAAATTATTTCCACCTTGATAATTACCTCCTTGTTTTGCCCTTGGATCTTTTTTGCATCTTGCATCTCATTAGCAAAAAAGACATTGAGGCAAAAATGACTCTACAGCTGAGGAGAGGCCTATCACCCACTGTGGACGACCTTCATCTGAATCAAGGGTACAATTTACATGTATTGGTTGCAGTGTGCTGGAGATTCATTATTGAGAAAAGGGGTTCATCTGATGAGCATACTCAAGATTTATCTGACACCATACAACTTTCAAATAATGTTAAGAAAAAAAATAGTGTAAATTTCAAGAACGCACATCCTCCGTTTGGGTTTTGGAATGCAAGATGTAACTGCAGGACATAAGATGCAGGAGTAAGCAACAAAGTCCCCGAAAGACAAAAAAAAACACATACAGAAATTCCAGTGACCAAACAGAAAACAAAGACAACCCCCCAAAAAACACAAACGGATAGGGCAGGACATGGACAGAATGAAACAGAGGCAGACCAGCAGGGGGGAAAGGGAAGACAAGTCAAGATATACTCACAGGGCTGACAAGTCACAGGTGCAAACGATCAAGGAGATGAAGCAAAGGAAAGTACATTTGGAAAAACAAGAGAAAGACAGACCTTCAGAATAAAACAGAAAGTGAACTTAAGAGAAGCAGAAGAGGACAGTGGTAAGAAAACAAGATGACACCCAAGAAAACCAACATTAAACCAAACCCAAATCCTAACTGAAACATCAAAACTAAATTCAAATCATGGCATGATTACTTACTCCTCAGTAGACATTGTGAAAATCATGGAAAACCATTATTTATTTATGTTACCCCACCTCACACCCCTGGAAAAAAAAAACAACTTTTAACCTTTTTAAGATATTTTATACTGTCAAGGTTACAGGAATCGGACCCATAATGCATGAGGGAAGGAGCATGAGAAATAAAAACACTCTTTAAAGTGAAGGCTGTCATAAGGTGAGTTGAAGTAGCAAAATACAGGAGACTGTGAGATGGTCAGAGTTGCAAATAAAGATCTTTTATTTAAATTAAAAGTAGTGCTCAGGCTCTCAACTCAACTTTATTTATAAAGCACTTTAAAAACAATACGATTGGCCAAAGTGCTGGCATCCAGAAAGTAATATAAAAAAGACCTCCAACAGAAGATGCAAAGATCAAATGCCATGTAAAGAGAAAAAAATAGGCTACAAAATAAGCACAACTAAACTGACAGAATGAAAACAGACAGGCCAGCATAGAGAAAGGGAAAGACAAGACAACAGCCACTTCTTAAAATGTGTACTTGTGTTCTTGGTAAACATCAATGTCTGTAGCCAAAGTGCTGTTCCAATTCTCAAGTCCGCATCTCATCAAGTCCGGTCCAAGTCCCCATGTGTAGTTAATCGGCCCATTTTGCTGAGGATGCATCCAGTGGAGACCAGACTTGAAATGGCAAAATATCACAAAATGCATTTTGCACAACCAAGCAAAAGTTATTAAACAAGAGAGAGGAGTAAAAAAAAAAAAAAAAAAACAACTTCATTGTTGTTGTTTCATGGGATGTTGTTTTAAGATATTTTCATGCAAGAGTATCATTATTATAGCTTCATATTTGTAATAAAGTTATAAAGATGGAGCCAATTATAAAATATTGTCCAACTTTTTCACTTCTTTTCCTTTACATTTCTAACATTGTTTATAGTTATAAAAACGAGAGCAATACATAACCCATTCTAAGTATTAATAATGTGTAGTGTTTATTTTTACACACAAACTGCAGATGTTTTAATATGAGTCTGATTGTTAACTGAGCTGTAATGTCATGTAGACAAGTACAGTGCTGTTTCAATTTGAGAAAGAGAGACTTGCATCCTCCACAATTAAATTATTAACAAGACAAGGAAACAAAACAAATCTCAAATAAAGCAAAAAAAAAATCAAATGTCTAAAACCATAAGCAACACAAATGGAATATAAAATAAGCTAATTTTATTGGTGTTTAAAAGTAAATAGTACCATGTAAACTGTATACAGTATCAAGTATACTGTAAAATTGTCTAAAACCTATACTGCTTCCCTATTTTCACACAAACATTCAATAAATTACAGCACAACAAACTGGTAGCAACTGTGCCAGTATTGTTTTTTTTTACATTTACCATTTGTCAACGTCTTTATTTTCCTCTTCTCTGTATATATATTAATGGTTAATACCAAATTTGGCTACACCTGAAAGCCACATATTTCATTTAGGGGTTATGATAGCTTATTTCTCTCAAAAAAAGGAGAGACGGAGAGATTACAGTAATATATAGCAAAAATGTCAACAGAGTTCAACAACGTCCTCACTCTGAATAACAAGACCATTGCAACATTATGTTCTATGAATTACACTAAATGTTACTTTCAGTGCTCCGTTTTCTGTGCTGTCATTTTGTGATTTTTTTTTTTAAGTAACAAAAATCTTAGAATTCAGATTAACTGTTTGGTATATTCTTAAAATGAAAGAAATTACTGGTGAGTTCAACAACATCAGAAGGCCTGAAAGACCACAGAAGACAGCTGAAGTGGATGATCACAGAATCCTTCCCATGGTGAAGGAAAACCCTTTCACAACATCAGCAGATGTCAAAAAAACAAACAAAAAAAAACTTCTGAGAAAGTAGGCACATCATTGTCAAAAAAAAAAAGCAATCGAGATGCTTTCAAGAATGTAAACACAGAGAGTTCATAACGAAGTGAAAACCACTAGTTCTAGAATAAGAAAGGGCAGGAAAGATCTTTAAAAGGAAAAAACTTCCCATGTTCTAGAGTCAAATTCTTTGAACAGATGGAACCAAGATAAACATATCAGAATTATGGGAAGAGCAAAGTATGAAGAAAGAAAGGAGCAGCACATGATTCAAGATATACCATGTCATGTGTCGAATTTGGTGGAGGTATTGATGGGTGGCAGGGACATATACGGCTGCCAGTAGAAGCTGTGTTTACTGATGATGCGACTACTGACAAGTAGCAGAACAAATTCTGAGGTATACAGTGTAGGGCTATACTTGTTACTCTTATTAACCAAATGACACATCATTGACTGACAGTATGGAACATCACAGTGTGGAGGATAATGACCCTAACCACACTGATAAAGCAACTCAAACCTTTTTAAAGTCAATATAAATTGAACAATCTTCAGTGGTCAAGCCAGCTGTGAGATCTCAGCCCAGTAGGGCATGCTTTTCAATTACAGAAGACAAAACTGCTGGCCAGGCAAAACATCTCCAGGAAGGAAAGTCAGAATTTGGTGATGTCTATGTAATTTCTAAATGGTAAATGCCATAGTTTTGTAAAACCTCCATGTGGCATCTTCTTGAAGGTGACTCAAGTTTTCTCCAGTTTTCTTACTTCACACTTAATTTGCTTGATTGAGATCAATTCTGTTATATAGACGTTTGTGGATTTCTACTAAAAATAAATCTACTGTTTGACTATGATATCAGGTTTGCCCTAATGCAATACATTTGAGCAGTTGCCAGCAAGTGAAACAGTCCATGGATGATGTTACAGTTACAAGTTCCATTTAAGTAATCTCAAGCAAAACTGTTTTGTACAATTACTTTTAAATGTTAACTTGCAGTGTTGTCAAGCCTGTCACCATGTCTTTCCTTGCATTCATGTGTCACTTTTCTGTGCATTTTTAAATGTGAGAGCTGCCTCTGTTTTCTGTAGTAAAAATACCAAACGGACAGCACAGCACCACAGGATGGAGACAGATCAATATACCCAATAGTTTATTTTCAATTTCATGCTTTTCTGGGTCCATCAAAACGTGTCAGGGGGTTATAAATCTCAGCCCTAACTACTGCGGCGTGTAGTATTACTGGGATTTAGGATCTGCTGACTGAGTCTAGCTGTCATTCTCATATAAACATAATCAGAACATTTATTTATCCAAGACTTGCTAATCAAGGTCAGGATTTATGTGAAAAGCGTGACAGATAGGGAAACTCACATGAGTTTATTTTTATTTAGTAAGACTGCTCATATGAGAAGAAAGCATAAAATATTTTCTTTGTGAGCTACTGTACCATTGCATCCAGGCATCTACCGTATTGTTAATCATAATTATATGCATTGTGCATACCAATGCTCAGTAATACACCCTGGTTACTGAATTACTTGATAGGCTGCCAAGATTTTATTTTTGAATACTCACTGGTGTAAAAGACTAATTTAAATGCACACAAGCTGATTCATTGCTTTCTCTTCCCTAGAATATGGATATTACAGGCAAAGAAACAAAACTCAGTTATCCACACCCTTGGATGCGAATACACATCAAAAGAAAAGCTTGATTTACTTAGACATTTTTGAACAGAGTCAAAGTGAGGCAGAAAATGTAACGTTTAATTTCTCTACTCTTCCCAAGATCCAAAGTAATAATTGTGGATATTAAGACAAGCACATTAAGGCTCTAAAGTTAAACATAACTACTGGCCTCAGTCCATTGCCTCATTCTTAACTGCAGAGGCTTCATCAGTTGACTAAAGTGACTGTCTTTCTGATGCCATGGATGAAATGGGCTTTGACCCTCAGCCAAAAACATTATGATGATTAGCCCTACAAGCTAAATTCTTCCCTTGAGGTTTCTCATGCAACCTCAATTAAACTGTCCCAGTCTCCAGACAACTAGAGTCACAGTCTCTGGTCTGGGGTTTTCTATAGCTCATCATCATTTGTGCACAATCACGCCTATATTCATCTCCAGACATTTTAATTTCACAGACTTTTGGTTTTTGCTGTTTAAATCTGGACTATGATTCATGAGATATTGAATGCATCAGTGAAGAATCTTCATTAGAAATGCATCTCACTGCTACATTTCATTTTGAAAGGTGGGTCATTCCATAGAATGTTAAAAGATGATCACAAAATGGTAACAACAACCTATTATTTGGAGGAAACAAGGAAATTAAATTCTAGCCATTTCAGGGGTCATTTATTTAAAAAACACTCATCATATGGAAATGATTAAACCAAACATTTCTGTGAAGAAATTATACAGTAGCTCATCTCTTTCAAGCTTCCACGCTGCTGAATAAAATGCATGAAACCATTGTTTATTCATTGCTCTAGCCCATTTTACATTACGCCATGGAGTTTTAATGAGCTCACTTTGAGGTAAGCACTGCTACATTTTGCAGAAGCACATTTTCTTTCTTTTGTATTAAAATCAGCAATCAAGTCACTCGTCTGATCCATTTTTGAAAGAAAAAAGGAGACTAGGAAAGAACACAAAGGAAGGAGTGGAAAAAGTTCATGGATGCAGGAAAAAACCGAAAGAGTATCAAGACAAAAAAAGAACTGCAAGACAGTGGGGGTAGTGAAATCTAGAGCCTGGGCTACAGCATAATTACTTTTTTTCCCCCATCAAGAGGCAGTAGAGTTTTATATTGATGGATGAATGATCAAGGAGACTGTGGCATGTTTTCCACACTTTTTTTTTTATCTGGTCTTGCACAAGGTACTTGGCTTGGCTTTATATTTTCTATATACCAAAGCCACTTTGTGAAACCTTAACACACATAGAAGACAAATCAAAAGAAAAACACTGTCTACATCATGTGTCCACACTATAAGAGCCTCTGTAAAACTTGAGTGATTTAATGGGAAAATGTTGCATGTAACAAGAAAAAATAAAAACAAAAGAAAAATCAAATTTAAATATTATTTAGACATTTAGTTTCCTTAAATAGTGTATTCCTTGTGTTCACAATCTCCTACAAATTTCAGATTATTTACTTACTTCGATATTTAATTAGAGCTGTCATGTCAGTGCTGATATTTGTACATCAGTAAATGATGGATTTAATAATATGGGAGCTATAAATAACTGCACCCATGCATCATGATTATCCAGCCTGGAAATAATCATCCATCCAGTCATTATCTGTCTAGCATCACAGGGATCTGCAAGAGCCTATCCTAGATTTCTTCTGGCAAAAGGCAAGAGTTCACCCCCGGCTGGTCATTAGTCTATCACAGGGTCACATGCAATTGAGACCCTTTTTCTGATAATTACTTAATGCACTTATGAGTAAGAAGCAGAAATGCATGTAATAGTTGCATACACCTGATTAATTACTCATCAAGAAGTGTGGCCATCTCTACAAAACTAGACACTGTGGCAGTTTGCTGGACTGAATTGTTAGGTGTGTTTTAACACAAACGCCACCAGTCACAAGTCACCAGGCCTAAGTTATTTTGTTAAGGTTAAGGAAAGTGCAATTATATTAACCCTCATTAACTAAGGCATATTTGTAAAGTTGCCAGAAGTAAGTCTCTTTGTTCTCAAAAATGTATAAGGCAGAACTGCAAGTTTTGACAAAGCTGTAGCTGAGCAAACCACAAGACTTCTGCAGCATAGTCCTTTAGACAAATATGACCAGATTGGAAATATTTGGTCAAAATGCACAGAGCACTGTTTGGTTAAAAAAAAAAAAAAACTCATACTAATTGAGGTGGCCAAGTAGCGAGGTTTTTGACTTAAAGCCATAAGACCTGGGCACCTTACACAATTTCATTGGCTAGTACTTACTGCCAGCTGCAATTTGATTGGCTGACATTTGCGTTAAAGCATGAAAGTTAAAAAAATCTCCCAGCACTAGCCCTGTCTAAAGTCATTCAGAGTACAGTGTGTAAAATTAGTAATACAGCATGTAAATAACGTTTTATTAAAAAGACAAAAATTGTGCATTTTTTATGCACAATCTTGAAGTTGGTTAAATTTTGTACTGGATAAAAATGTATATTTTTTAATGGGCATTGGGTATTCCTCTTTCTATATCCCTTCTGATGTGCATGATTCAGGGGTGTCGACAAGCCAAATTGCCCAACTTTCCTTCATAGGATGGTGAGGGGATTACCCATCCTACGGGTGAGAGGATTACCCACCCTACAGGAGTACTGACTAGTACTCATTGGCTAGCCGTCAATAGTTTGACTGGTTAGGTTTAGGTATGAAGACCAATTAGCCAATGTGAAGCAGAGTGTGGTGGTAGATGCCTGGGAAAACAAATGTTGTCTACTACTAGTATTGATAATTTCCTTTAAATTATTTGACTTTAGAATATGTAATGAACAGGTAGGATGAAGTGAGCTGTTGAAATAGAAATTTTCTTTCATAAGTGCAAAGATCCTTGCTAATTTACATTAGATGGCAGCTCTGTTAACATTAGTGCTTGCACATTTCTTTCGTTATGATCTTCAAAAGGTTAATAAGAGTGTGTTCCTTGATTTTTTTGCTGCAGCTGACAGCTATACTGGTAAAAGACATGGCAAGTGATGCTATTTAGCAGCCTGCAAGTTAACATAGCATACCATGTTAATATGCCATAGTATCATGTTGTCTTAAATAGCCAACTTTGGTTTGCTACAGAATAATGCTTGGTATTGTGGCTCAATGGACTTTATATGATTAAAGGAGATGAATGCTGTGGAGAGAGAGAGGTAAAGTGGTTCATCTAGTGGATAGGCCCTGCTGCTTTCCTTTCTTGTGGTTATCTTTGCTGCTGTGTGCCATTGATCAGCTGGAACTGCCATAACTGTGGATGCCATTGCCATTTTCCCCGCTACCCCTAACTAACGAACCCATTGGGATTTGTAGACAGAACTAATATACACATACTTTTATTTTTGCTCAGTTCTGAGTGAAATGAGCATAAAAGTTTTAGGCCTCACCGCACCCAAGGTCTTTATTAAGAAGTATTTAAAAGTTCTGATTTTCATTTAACTGGTAAGATATAGAAAGGAGATATTTTAACATGTAAAGAAAGAAACTGACTGAAACCTAAGAAGAAACCTGGTACTTTTTTGGAAAGTTTTATTCATATGTCATTTCATTTATTGTGCAGTGTTTATTTCATTTTGGTTTTTAAGAGAAGTTCACTGCATTTTATTAATTTTGTTGAATAAATAATTGTTCAGGAACAATTGCATAAAAGTTCACTTGTGGTGGTCCTTATTAATTCAATCAAGAGGTATTTCTAAAGTTATAATTGTGAAATATTACATCAAAGTATTGCACATCAAAGTATTTGGCATCAAATTGTTATGGATATGAGTTTATCTGATGTTTTTTAAGTGCTTTTTAATAGTTTGGACTCTTGCTTTGGTGTTTAGCTTCATTTCCTGTTTCATTTTGAAAACAATTCCCCCAGAGTGTGACTTCCTCTGTTCTCCCCTGTTATAATTGTCTTCACCCTTGAGAATTTGTTAATGTCTACATTTTGACTTGCCTAAAACTGAGCCATGAGTCTAAGTTCAGACTTCAAGCGATCAGGCAGTATGCTGACAAGAATTATGGACCAGATTTTGGTTTCACCTACACTATCATTCTACAGTGGCTTATTTAATTTTTCTCATTGTGTACTGAACCACTCTGAGCACAACTCATGATATTGCATTTCTCCCCAAAGCATCTTTTCATGTTAATTGGTATTCTGCCTGAGTCAAGAATAAACACAGACTGTGCTTCCTCACTCATTTATATTCTGACCTGTCTTTTCTGCACCAAGTAAAACAGATCACTTCACTGCAGTTGCAGCTTTTACACACTATATTAACCTACTGTAGTAGTTTCAATATTTATCAAGATGTTATCACTGTAACCATTGCCTCTTGCCCTCAACCCCATCATCATATAAAAACCTGGCAACTCCTCACAATGGGATTCAGTCTCCTCAAGCTTGAGGCATTGTTGTTGCAATTGATCAGTCAGTGTTTTGAAATAACAACATCCTGTTAAGGCTAAACTGGAGTTTAGTGTCAATACTTGTGAACGTGATTAGGGTTAAAACAGGACTGACACTGCTTGTCAGCCACATAGAAAAACCCTCTCTTTATGTGCAGACATGATGCAGTGGACTTCGAGGAGAGTGATGAGAGAGAAAGGCAGCCAGTCAAGAAAGGAAGTAAGGGAGCTGAGCTGGTGTAAGTCTGTATGGATCGCTTCACAACATTAACATCTTGTAGCAATTTGAAAAAGTAACATAATTGATATACCAGTTCCCCAGCAGCTACTTTCTGATCATACAGGCAGTTCAGCTCAAAGTAATTGTATTAAAGTCACAAGCTGTAGAAATTACACTTTAGATTATTTCAGAATCAACCAAATTAATGCAAGAATATAAAGAAACACAGCTGTTTTGACAAAATGCTAAACAGATAGATACACAATGTTGGCAAAAAGAGACACTAAATATACAGTGCTGACAAGTGAGGATGGGCCAGCAAGTCTTGTAATACCACTTCATCCCACTAGAAGTGATCATTATAGCCTTTGCGCTACCTTTCCACTCAAATGAAAAAGAGGATATTATATGGGATGAAAGGGTATTTTACTTCCATGGTAGTCATTTTGAGACAACTGCATGGGTAGAATATTTGGACCAAGCTTACAGACTGACCAGGGTGTAAATCAGTGAGTACACAGCAGTGAGTTGGTTAATAACTTTAAGACCCTTGCTGAAGAACCATCTGTGGCTGCTAACAATATCTTAGCATATATCTTAGCTGGAATGGGAATCCCTAGTCAAGTAACAGCCAATAAGAATGAGATCCATTTCTTGTGATGTCACCATGATTAAGGGAACCCCACAGAGCAGGAAGATAAGACTCACTGTAAACACAACATGCTGTGCCAAAATGCAAGTATAGGTAACAACTTTTTCAGAGATTTTTAACTCACTCCCAGCTTTCTCAAGCACAGACAATCTGCTATTACCACATGCTAATCCATTCTTTTACCTATGTTTATTGTATTTTTTTTTGTTTTCATTTGTGTTCTAAATAAATTATAGAACAACTGCTTGCATTGCTGATTCCTTATGAAATTATATGTCAATTTCTGATTGCTCTGGTAGATTTTAACAATTATGTGCAATGGACTGCTACCCACCCTTCCCCGAGCTTTCTGTCACTCTGAAAAATGAATCTGCATTTGACAAAAGGGATTGAAAAGAATAAACAAAATGTGAACTTTCTCATGTGATATGTCAGGGGACACATGAGTGTTCTTGTAGTGTGCCTTTAAAGATTAAAATCCTCAAAGCATATGGTCAGATTCAGCAAATTTTGCCATCGTCTATTCAATATGCTGGTTTGTCACTCATAAAATTAATGAATTGGGGAAAAAAGGCAAACAAAAGCAACAATCACACAACTAAACAATCATAAAATTTAATGGGCTTCCAAGCTTCATAAATCTGATCAGATTTATGGCTTAATAAAGCATAGCTCTAGAAAAAGGTTTGGGCATGCATGTAGAATATTTTCTATATTTATTTCATATTTTATATTTTAAGTGCAGGTTTTGTTATTTAATATGGTTGCAGTGATGCTTGCATAGCTAATGGCTATTTCATACTTTTAACAACACAATCATAGTTGTTCATTTTCATTGAATGACATGAACATACAGCTACATAAAACCTTACATGTCTCCATTAAAACAAGCTATCTGGGCTATCAAGATAAAGGATCTCTGTTCTGACTAGTAAGTAAAAAATAAATGAAGTTGTTTTCATTCAAACAATAAATAAGGACAGCATGAGCAAAGTGAAATGAAATCAAGCTGTCAAACTGTTTTTACTGCACAATGAACCAAAAATAATACAGCAGGGCCCCATGGGGCTCGATGCATACATTTATTTATCTCTGAAACCACAAAACTGCAGGCAAATGTGAAAAAATAAACACAAAAACAAACCAAAAGAGCATCTGTCTGCATCAGACAAGGGCACTGGCAGTACAGATTGACAGTTCAACCAATCCATGCACTTGACTGGAGGCAGGTGTGCACACAAAAACATCCACACATGAACATATTTTGTATTGCCTTGGGCATTAGCCACATTTCACATTTTCCACTTCACATGATGCATTTAAAGAGACAAATAGGTCATCCAAGACAGAAATTACAGGCATATTTCTGTGTGTTCAGATAATGTCTTGTATGTGAACAATTATGCACAAATGTGTGCAGCAACAGTAGAAACAAGGAAGGGTGTGAAAGTTAGAAATGCTCCTTCTTGTAGCCAATAATCAAGCTTCAGCTTTTTAATAAAGCTTTATTTAGGCAAATCACCTCCCTTTTCACAGCCTAACATTAGTTGCTTCTTGCAAAGTGCAGCAGCCAGCAAATGTCCAGCAAAAACTACCATCAAGGAAAGAAATAAAATAAACTAAAGCAAACATTTGAACAGAAACAAAATAGATGATGAAATATAAGGTCACAGAGAATTTAAACTTAATGGCACTGATGTTTTACAGTCGGAGCTGATCTAAAAACTGAAAATGTAGTCAGTTTTAAAATCATATTCCAAACTGTGGTAACTTAATGTTTTTTCTTCTTCGTTGAGTAAACAACATTGTTACCAAGATATCAATTCCAAGGCAAAGGAATTCATTGAATTTAAAAGGTCTGCTTGGATGGACACACTACATTGTAATCTGGGCGCTGCGACCTTCCAGTGAACTGCACCACAGCTTGTTCAAAATGGATTCTGCCAAACCAACCTTCTGTTTCTTTGGAGTTAAATTGAAGCAGAAACCTTTAACCGTCTACGTGCACACAGGTCTGCATCTAATGAGAGAGAGTCTAATAATATACAATTCAGCAGATATTCTATTACCTGAGCTGACTCCAAATAAAGCAGTACTCAAAAAATAGATAGCTCCATAGTCAAATGATTGTGCCTAGTATAAGAACAGAAACGGGATGAGAAGGGAAATGAAGAATAATATGCATTAGAAAGACGTGCCATATCTGCATGCAGTAACTGCACAGACTTGAATGTGTACATGTGCAGTTGGCTGCTGGAGTGCAGATGAGGAGTGCAGGTGTTGAACATGGGGAGAATATTTGATTAGATTTGAGGATTTTGCTTGTGTGGACAAATGAGTGTTTGTGTTTGTTTGAGGACATGAGGTGAAGATGGAGTGAGGGTATAAAACAGGTGGCTATGACTGTCAGATGGTTTTATTGTTAGGTCAGACTTAAAAATAATAACAACAATAAAATTATTAATGACAATAGATTTTATTGCCTTTTAGAGAACTCAATGATATCTTACGGAAAACATCAGTAATATAAATAATAACAAAAGAGCAATAGATTAAAAATATCAAAATACTGGTAAATAAAAAGAAAACACTGAACAAACAACCAAAACAAAACAGTTTAAAACTACAATTGCATTGTTTTGGCTTTTTCATGTTGGATACACCAAATTAAAAAGGAGAGTCTTAACATGAGATTTGAGACTGAATGGTATCAAAGTCTTAAAGAAAGTTCTAGAGTTGTAGGGCAGAGAGGCTGACAGCTCTACACCAACATGCAGGTGGAGGGGAAGACAGCCATAGAAGATCTGACTGTGCGGATGGTGTGTAAGGAAGCAAAAGGTTGGATACTTCACTTCTAAGCCTGGTAGAGCTGAAAAACATTTTGAGGATTTTAATATATATATATATATATATATATATATATATATATATA